>JAPYZP010001108.1:0-22722 GCA_030522985.1 Torymus sinensis | reverse complement strand
AATTTTGAATCTTTAATTTAAAAAGTCATCAGTTTATTAAAAAAAAATATGCTTTCAATTTATTTTAAAAAGCTAAGAATTGTCTCACAATCCTCAATGGTCCATAATATACTGGGCCGTCTACCTTACTCTACATTTTCATTTCAATATTTACCTCGATGTCTTTGTATACCGTATCTAATAGTACACCTCCCTCTATGTCCTCATCGTCATCGTCAGATACTGAAAGTTCAACGATTCAATAAATTAGAATATATTTTTACACTTTTTTCACGTAAAAATTACTTTTCTGAGCTTGTAATTTACCTTCCTCGCTGTCTTCCTCATTAACATCTCCGTCATCGTCATCGTTTCCATTGACTTCATCGTCATCGCCATCGCTGTCTACCTCGCAGTCATCGATATCAAACCTATAACAAACCATCGTTACATTAAAATTAGCCCACATCAACTGGGTTGCATACCCGAACATTATTGGATTTTTGATGAATGAAACTTACCCATCGAGATATCGTAGACTGGGTATGAGGTTGAATACTTTCTCCCTGTAATTGTCCATGTTTGTCGCTTCATTGTTGAAGAGGTCGAGGCTTTTCAAGTACTTGAATTCCTTCAAAGGCTGTAGCGTGTCCAGATCCTTGATTCGGTTCCCGCTGAGGTTCAGGTGAGTTAGCTTCGGGCTCGTGTTCAAAAGGTTGAGACCACTGGATATTCTGTTGTCGCTAAGCTCCAACTGAGCAAAAATCATGAAAAAGTTTCGTTAAATTCGTTATTTTTGGTATCAATACACATCGAGTACACAAGTGTTGTCAGTCACGTACCTTTTTAAGGTTCGGTAGTTTGGGGAAGCCCTTCAAACTGGTCAGCCCAACGTTGATGAGACTCAGAGTCTCCAGGGCGACGAAGTCGTCCGTTAAACCGACGATGTTCGTACTCCGGCAATTATCGAGTACAAACTCTGTAATCTATAACAAAGAAGAAGAGAGACAAAAGAATTAAAACACGCGTATCCTCGCATTATCTTCCCCCGTACGCAATCCCACCCCTCATTGTTTAAAATCGCATGACGTCACACGCCGCTATGACATCACCGCCGCCAGCTACATACTCGCAGCCTCCGGCTCTCCTACATATACACGCGTCATCCGTCCGCCACCCCCGTGGCACCGCCTCCACCATTATTGCGCGCGTTATATAGGCTCCAGGCTCCCAAGCGACACATATACATGTATACATACCAAAACAACGGTTTCGCAGCGCGCGGGCATATGAAAATTCAAACGTGCGCCAGTGCAGAATGCTGGCGGGGCGGAGAGATGGGTCATTTTATTGATCGGAGGAGGGAGAGGGAAAGACGGAAGTCGGCCGCCGTAGCCGGCGTCGTCGTCGTCGTCGTCGTCGTCGCGCCAGGGCTAAACGCGTGCGTGCAGCTGCAGCAGCGCGAGGGGAGGAGGTATCATAGAAGCACGTGAGTTTGCGCGCACGACAGTGCGGCAAGGTGGCGCTTTTTCTGCGCGAAGGATGAGGCGGAGGTGGAAGGATTGGATTTGGGTTTCCTACGCGCTATTGCTTTTCCGTAACGGAGGCAAGTGTTACTTGTATGATTCATATAGCGATTTTTGTTTCTAACCCGAAGAACATGACTTTTCAATTATTTTCCTCTATATATATATATAAAAGCAAGAAACCGTCTACATCGCATTATACATCTCCGGTTCTCCACCCTCTCGGGCATCAATACACACGCAGCCACGCCGCGCGACGCACTCCGCAAGCTCTCGCGGCTGTCAATTACTCAATTGACCGGCGCGACGCCTCTCCGCATATATACGCATGCTACGCATCCATACCTACAGCATATACACATGCGCGGGCGTCGATTACACTCCGCTCTCTCTCTCTCTCCCTCTCGCAAAATATACGCAGTCCTTCGGCGCCGCACGCGCATGCGCCGCGCCGGTACGCGTGGCCTAGTTATCGCGCGCGTATAATATACCGTAGGGGTGTATAATTTTTACGCGCGCCGTGCTATATATACAGTCAGCCAGCCGGCGAAACGAGCCGGTGTCGCCGCGGAGGTTTGTACGTACAGGAAGTGTTATTGCATTTATCGGGGTTCATTGCGGATATAGTGTTACACGCGGGTTGATGATCCTGTGCGCGTATATAACATATAATATGCAGGGGGCGATGCATTATTTGCACGCGCCAAACGCGTGGAAGGGTCGCGGTTTAGTTGGCGCTAATAAACGGGGGATTCTATAGAGGTGAACAATGACGCGTTGTTTTTGCATACTCCAGATCATTATATGACTCTCGTCATCTCTAAACAATTGTTTCAACACTTAAAAATAATTAATAATAACCCAAGCTATTGTATCATCGAAATAACACGAAGGCATCAAGTATATATTCCATCCCGAAAGCCCATCATACATATAGGACGATTCACTCGCGGGTGCACACGTCAAAGATGCGCTCTAAACCGGCACTTTTGCACGCTCGCGCCTATGTATAATGCGACGACGACGCAGGTGGGGGCGGCTAACGCGGATCGATGAGTGCAGCCCACAGCGGCGCGTCGCGCGCGAGCCTCTCACACACGCTACATAGAAACACAGCGGCTCTCTCGCGGGGGCGGTGGTTGCGCGCGGGTGGGTGGGTTAGTTAAATCCTTCCTCTCTCTCTCTCTCTCTCGCCCCCTGTATACTTGCGCTCTTTTGTTTTCCCGCGACGTCGCGAAGTTCTACTTTCAAGCGCGGTGACTGTTTCGTCGTTGCATGCCTGAAGTTCGGAGAAAAGCCGTTTGGGGGTAATTCTATTTCGGTGTTTCTGTATATTTGTATGTTTTTCTATTTATCAGACGTGTAGAACGCATAAGTAGTGGATTTAAAATGGGACAAGCTGCAGCGAAAAATCGCGGCGCGTAAGGCGATAATATATAATTGCTTGATCGAATCTGCGCGTGATGTTATTGACCCGTCGGATAGGAGATGCGAGTAGGATATAGGGTCGGTAACACAGGTTCCCGGCTCAACCTTCGCCCCCGTTGCTCCGATCGACCTTCGGCCGAACTACGACAATTCAGAGATTCGACGAGTCGCGCTCTCTCTCTCTCTCTCTGAGCTTGCGTGCACGCGTGCTCTCTTTCTCCTTTCTCGAAATAAACTGCACTTGCCGCGCCACGCGCTATTATTAGGATGTAACGGGCGGATTTTTCGATCGGAGTTTGCGCGCACGGTCGCCGCGCGGGGCTGTGAATTTTCTCCGCAGCGGTGAGCTTGATGATTTTCTTTTTCATTCAAGTATATAAACTGTTATAATACGACGTAGAATGTGAGCTTTTGCTGTGTAGAAAAGGGACGGACCAGGGTTACGTAACGTGCGGCCGCGCTTTCACCGACCGCCAAGCCAAACAAAACAACGCACGACGACCCCAGATCTCGCGGAGCTCGGGAAATTAGCGGCATCGTTATCGTGCCGCTCCAAACCAAATTTTCGCGCCTCTCGTACGCGCGTGTGTCTCTGTTAACTATAACGACCGCTTGAGAAACCGGAGCGATCTCTTTCGTACTATAATGCTTTGTATAGATGCGCGGTTCCGCGTGTGTGATGTGATGCGACGTGCGCGGACGCACGTGTATCAAGGTCGGTGAGGAGGCGTCGCAATCTCCCTCCCTATGTACGCCTCGCTTATCGATTTTCAATTCATCCTTTTCGCGCTCGAGGGACGGCGTAAGGTTTGTGTTTTCCTGTATTATATGTTATTGTTCGATATATAGGGGGTATGGATTTTTGGGTTGTCATTTTCCAGATGACGATTTCGGAGGGTATGTTTTAGTTGAAGGGCTACTTACTTATATAACAATTTAGAGTTTTTTTTTAATTTGGGACAGTGTCAAAAGGAAATCAAAGAAATTGGAAAAGATATAGATATTTTTGATGAATTCATTGTCTTTACTGATACTTTACGCGATTATTTGTCAGTAGGTCAATGACCTGTTTGGTTACAGGACACAGCAGTGACCATGCATTCTCTAATTTCGATAGTTTCTTTCTCATTAGACTATACACACGTTAAATAATCTTGGTATTCAGGAGAATGTATAAACGACGACCAATTAAAGATAAATGAAATAAAAAAAACCCACGATATTATCCGGATTTTCATTTCAATACGGCAAATAAGTAACCGATACCCCACATTAAGCATATAAGTAAGTGAAATCGAAAACGAATGCTCGCGCGCCAAAGTCAACTTTCCTGAACGGAATACGAAAGTGGTCTGCAAACATTAAGATAAAAAAAAAGCTCCTTGCCACCGCTTTACGTAACCCACCGCTCGAGTTACCTACATATATTATACACATTTCCGCGCGCTCCCGGCAATCATCCCCTACTACGCACATACACACCCGCCGCGAAAATCTAATCGACTCGGCATCGTGACTTCATTATGCGTCGCAGCATGTCAAATGCAGCGTTAGCGATCGTGTAATAATCCCGACCCTATCCCTTTCTCTCGCGGATGCTCCTCTCTCCCTCGCTACCGTAAACAACTCTTAAGTATACCTACATCTCTGCCTTCGTGTGCGCGCGTCAGCTCGACGTGGAAGCCGAACGGCACGCCGAGCGTGCACGAGCACGAGAGAGAGAGAGAGGAGGGGCACCCGGTAACACTGCAGGCATCACCGAGTAGGTACCTATACATAAGACTATAAGAGAGAGCCATATCATGTAAGAATATAGTGCGCGCACGAGACACCAGCAGCAGCACAACCGACGACGAAAACGACAGACGACCGGCGCGCCGCCCGGAGGGTGCGAACAGGTGTACACGCTGCGCGTAGCAGTACACGCGCGCACCGCGTCGCCGCCGAGTCGTCGTCGCCCGCATGCAGCAGCAGCAGTAGCCCCGCTCTCTCTCTCTCACTCACTGATCGCCCAAGTGGACTCGTCCAATATGGCCGGTCGCACGCCGCCGCCGCAACGTGTGTGTATGTATGCGTGTATACGTCTGTCTCTGTTCTGTGTGATGCCGCTCTTGTAAGTTTGTTCGCCTCCGCAGGTATAGTGGCGAGAGAGGGACAGAGAGAGAGAGAGCGAGCACTTATATAGAGACGTTGAGGGAGTGTGTGTATATACGCTCTGTGATGGCTGCGGCTGGGACTTGTTGCCGGGTGTCGGGGGACGAACAAAAAAAATGACGAGAGCGAGCGAGCGAGAGTGAGTATAGAGATATAGATAAGCGCGTAAGGAGCGTGTCTGCGAAGATGCTAGATGTAAGTAGGGGGGAACCACTGTGTATGCCTGTGTGTACGAATAGTTTATATGCATGCGTGCGTGCGTGCGTCTGATGATAATGCGCGGGGCATATGCGCAGTCGCGCGGCCATCGGCGTGGCACCGCCACCACCGCGGTGCTGCTGCTTGCTGCTACTGCCACAACAGAGAGGGAAAGAGAGAGAGAGATGGAGAATCTGGGGACGTGCTCAAGTTCAAAGAGAGCGCGGCGGCGACACCGATCGAGAGAAATCTACGATCGATCGCTCTCCTACTGCTCCCAACTATAAGTATATGCATATCGTTGCTCCGAAACGAACTGTTACATCCGCGCGATCGACAACTGCGTATAATATGTCTAGAGACACGAGGGAGAAAAGTACCCGGCTACGGCGAGCGAACCTTGACCCAATAAATAGCGCTCGCGCAGAAACACACAGTGAGAGACGGAGCACAACGGGCGGCCGAGTTCCTAAAAAAATCGATAGCCGATCTCATCATCCCCCCTTGCCGTGGCGGCGACGGCTGCTGATGCACATCGCGCCGACCTGTTCGATTCTTTGATATAACGCGTCGCGCAGGTGCACACACGCATCGCGATCATCATCATCGTCACGCAACAATCATGGGTTTTCGCGTGCCTGTATCTACCCTCCCCCGCGCTTCATGCGCGCGCGCGTAACGGTTGCAGAGAGCGCGCACGCCGCATCAGGTGTTGCGCTCTCTCTCTCTCATTCTCCCTCTCGCGGTTCTCGCGTTTTTGTCCAAAGGGCGCCCCGTTGGCGAAGGGACGGAGTAAAACAGAGAAAGACGGATAGAGCGAGTGTATTATATGTGTGCGCGTGTGTGTGTCCTCGGCGAACGAGAGCGATCGCGCGCGAAGAGAGCGGCACACACAGAGCGCGCCATGCTTCTTTTTCGCCTCTCTATCTGCTTACTTATCTCTCGGCGCGCTCGCACAGACACAACTACATGTATCCGAAAGTGTTGCGACCGCTGCAGATGAGAACTTTTATTACCTCGCTGATGTTACTACACGAGGACCGGTGCGATGGGTCGGGGAGGTGTATTACAAGGGCGCGCGGGTGGTGGGATGACGAACGTGCAAGACGTTTGCAGTTTTAAAGCGGTGGCGGGCGGCGCGCGCTTACTTTTCTCTGTGGCCGGCGGCGGCGACCCCGCGACGACCGCTACATAGGAACACATGATTCTCGCGACACGCACACCCACACACATGTAGAAAGGGAGAGAGAGAGAGCCAGACAGACGGCACGTGTGTTTTTTGCTCGCACCGATTGCGCACGCACGCGAGAGCAGCAGCTCTCTTCTTTTAAGCCCATCGCCGCACCGAGCTCTCCGTCTGTGTAGTATTACTTGCATACGCAGGCAGAACAAGGCAAGAAAGAGAGAGAGAGAGATACTTATTAGCGAGAGAGCGCGCGGGCGGTTTTGAACGCGCAGCACCACGCGAGAGAGTAAGTACGACGCGATGCGATAATACACTCGCGGTTTTTCAACGCATGCATGTGTGTGTGCGTGGGTATATATATGGTGCAAGGGCTACTTACTTCGGCGGGCTTCCTGCCACGCTTCTCCAGCTCTATCCGCTTCTCCATCCTGGCTGCTGCTGGCTACTGCTGGCTGCTCCTTGCTGCTGCAACTACCTCCTCCTCCTCTGTCGTCGTTGTGTACACGCTGCTGCTGCTCGTGCCTCTGGCGCGCGGCCGCGCGTAGCTGTGCTCTATCCCTGCGGTTACGCGCACTCTCTGCTCCCTATCTGTCGGCACGATGCTGCTGCTGCTGCTGCTGCTGCTTCCTCGTCTTCTGTGGGGTCGCTCTCCTCCTCTGCCTCGTCGTCGTCGTGCCTCCTCAGGGGCGACGTCGCCTCCTGTCCATACGCCGCGGTGTCTAGTCCCACGCCGCACGCACCGTATTATATATACTATATATATACTCGGACTTCACATATACACAGAGCCCCGCTGTCCTCCTCTGCCGCCTCGTGTGCACCTCGTCTACGAGAAACGCAGCCGCCGCTGTTCCGCTGCTGATCTGCGTGTCTGCCTGCCTACCGCAATCTGCCGTGTCCCGTGTGCTGGGCTGCTGCTGCTGTGCTCTGCTTTGCTCCGCTCTTGCCTGTGTGTGCTGTGTCCTGTGTGCTGCGCGCTCCGCTCTCTGCGCGTCGCGCTCTCTATACAGTATGTATACGCGCGCCGCGCGCGCCAGCCAGACACACACCGTGTGTAGGTATATAGGAGAGGCGTATAGAGCGAGAGAGAGAGAGAGAGAGTAGAGGCACAGCAGCGTTATAGTCCAGTGTGGTATAGGTATATATATATATATTGTGAGCGAGCGCGCGCACCCGTGGAGGTGTGCGGGAGAGAAGAGGAAGAGGGAGAGAGAAGAAGGAAGGAAGACGGGAGGAGGCGAGCGACGAAGGAGAGCAGCGCGCGCACGCGTATTCCTATATATATTAATGTATGTGACGCGCGCGCGCCTGTATATATGTATATACGTATGCGGTAGGCTATGCGCGCCGGACGAACGGCTGTCGGTTCTATAGGTATAGGATATACATATAGCGAAGGAGAGAGCGAGAGACGTCGTTGTTAGAGGAGAGAGATCAGAGAGCGATAGGTGGCGCCAGTCGTCGGAGAGCCGCTCGGGGAGCAGTCAAATCGGAGGCGCGAGAGAAGTCGACGTTTTGGAGTTGCAGTCGAGTGGTTCGTGTGTGGTTTCGAGAGCGAGGGGGAGAGAGCGGTATATAGAGAGGGGGGAGGGGGAGGAAATTTTCCGGACAGAAGCGTGTATAGCTGGTAAAGGTATGCCCGAAGTACAGTGTCATGAGATGATGTGCGCAGTTTTAGGGCCAATGACCTAGATTCCAGGATAGGGACATAATTAGCTATGGGAGCTTGAGGCTTCGGAAAAAGAATGGAGAGGAGAGCGAGGGAGGCTTTGAAATGAATGCCGTTCGATTTCCTAGCGCAACTTTTGATTCGGTGTATTGAAGTTTGGTAAAAAATAATTTTGGAGGATGCAGGTTCTATATGAAACATCTTTTTTTTTCAATCGTAACAATGCATTTCTCGTATCTTCTGCTCAAATTTATTTTCATTTTTTGGGAAAAGTCACTGTACTTGACATGATGTTAGAGTAAGCTCAAAAGTGTAAAGTTAAATTTTTATTCGATTAAAAGTGCATTCGATCTATATTATATTTTAAATTAAGAAACAGAAAAACTTATGATTGCTTTTTTAAAATCGAACCAGTAAGGGCAGTGAAAACACCTCAAAATTACCTTTAATGATTGTAAATAACAACATGCACTTTTCCAACATTTGAATATAGATAACAAAGAGCAAGAGTCATTTTTATCTAAATTCTAGTTTCATTTATCAAAATTATTGTTTTCTTATTCAATAATCTATTTAGATTAATTTATTTAGATTAAAACTCCTAAATTAGTGTCAAATGATTTTTTTTACGAAATAAAACTGCGTATTAATCATTTTTCTTATTTAAAAAGTAGGTCAAATAGAATACCTAAATGACTTATTTAATGAGTTTTCTTGGTTAAAATGTGTTTTCTTAAAGTTATTTTCACAATAAAATTTCACATAGAATTTTGTATATTTATATAGTAAAATGCTGAAATTTTTTGCGTGTTGTACGTGTTACGAATATTTATTATTATTTGTCATAACGTCGGTTATTAAAATTTACGTATTTTGCGTAAATTATTAATTAAATTGTTTACTGAATCAAATATTTCAATACTTTACCATTGATAAATATACAAAATATAGAGGAAATTCAGATGAACTGATTTTCGCTATTTATTACTGCATTTCGCTTTTTGTTTTTTATTATATTCTTTAATTTTATGTTGTCTCTTTATTATGTATATGGTTTACTAACTGCTTTTTAAACAATTTCTAATAATACTGTTTTTATCAAGAAAACGATTGCAGAGATTCTTTTAATATTTGATTTTTCTTGAATCGAAATATTATATGGCACCTATATATCTTTTGAAGTTGTGCTCCAAAATAATGTTTTACTGTTTTTAGCTTACAGAAATTGTTAAAATTTTTGGGAATTGGCTTTCCCTGCAAAAACTATCTTATTAAAATAGATTTGATCCGATTAAAAAATCCAACAAGAATTAATCGGAAATCTTAATACGAAAATACCAGATTTCAAACTATTAAAACTGATTCATTTAAATCAGTTTTATCAGAATTAATTGATATTTTTCTCACCTTATTAAATTCGATTTAATTTATATTTAAGTTTTAAATTCAAACTTTAATATCGGATTTAATAAGGTGAGAAAAATTCCAATTAATTCTGGTAAAAACTGATTTAAATGAATCAAGATTAATTCATGTTGGATTTTTTAATTGGATCGAATTTATTTTAATATGATAGTTTTTGCAGGGTTTACATACGATATCAGGAAGAGAAATCTGAGGTTTGAATTAAAATTTTCTATGACCTGTAGAAATTCCTTATAGATGAATTTAAAACTCATAATACATTAGTATACGGGTTACAGGGTAAAATGAATATAATGCTATAGCTACACCTGAAGGGATAGGTCAGTGACCCTGGGGGCTCGCTACTTGGGCATCCTATACAAAAATTTGATGCAACTGTAAGACGCATCGTGAAAAACCACGGTGTGTCCTAATCATAAGAATTTCAAATAACATTCGCCCTTTGTGATAATAAATGTAATTGTAATAAATTATATTTTTCTGTGCGATTTAAGTATATATGAGCAACAACATTAAACCATCGGCTACATATATAATACATAAGTACTTATACTGTTGGAGATATTTCGACTTCTGAAAATAAAGCTTTAGAAATTTGAAGTAACCAGATCACCATGGCATAACGCATAACTTCAAGGAGTGATAACAGGCCAGCGTGACGTCACTAAATTTCCAAAATTGTATCGCTTATCTTTATCTTCAATACTTACTAACAATGAAACAACTGAAAATTTATTTTTGTCTTTGTCACTATCAAGGAAGTAATAGTCATATTTATTTTAGATTAAATAGAAGAGGAACGATTTAGCCTTCAACTTTCTATATATTCTTTTCTTTTATGTCTTTGTTAATTATAAAAGTAGTTTTAAAAAAGTTTAAAAAAATAAATTATCCATAAATTATAATTATTTAATATAAATTATAATTATTTTCGAAAAATAACGCCTCTTGATAAAAAAAAAATTAACGATTCAATTCGCATTTCACGTCGCATTCGCAAGAACCGCGCGATTCCGTTGACATTTTTCCTAATTAGCTACTTAATCGCTCGGGAAAAGAAAACGAGGATTTTCAATTGACTTCTTCGATATTTACCCAGCGCAGCACGATTAGCTATATCTATATAGACAACGCGAGCAAAGCCGACTGCTGCGAGTACGACACACATACACAATTTCGGTCTGCGCGGCGCATTCTGGCCGTCATTGTGTTTGTGTGGGTGGGTGCGAGAGAGGCAAAACAAGGAGGTGGCGCCGCTGACCGACGCGTTACCAAAGCTTCGACAGAGGAACACCCACGTACTATACATAAGGTTCGTTCGACCGGTCCGACGCCCGACGCGATTCCCTCTCGTCTAAGTATCAATGGGACGAGCGTAATTAGGTCTGTTTGAACTGCGTCTCACAAACGCTTGTGTCTGTCCTAATTAAGTCAAAATTTTCAATGCCTCGCAGATAAAGAATGCCGGTGAGTTTATTTAATGGAACAGCTGTCGCGATTAGGCAGACCTCGATTTTTTTGTTAAACAATCGAATGGGCGCGGAGTGCAGCACACAGACAGCGCGGCATCGCTCTGGCCATAAGACAGAGCGAATCGAAGATTAGGTGGATCGTGGATAAGTATAGAGAGTATAAGAGACGGAGATAAACGACGAATGAAGGGGAATGCCTGCGTCTCTTGCACGCGCACGCGCAGCTATGCGTGAGACGTACGACGTATGGAAAAGTCGCACCGTCGACTGTCGTCACTATACTCTCTGGAATAGTAGTGAATATAGACGTATACATTGGCTGCGTGCACTGCCATAGTACATTCGCGTTGTATGTATACAGAAACTATAATTAGTACGCGGATTACGAGGCGTCGACTGACTGCGCGCTGCGCGAACGCGACTCGCTCGAGGGGAACTTCTCGAAATGCATCGGCAATTAATTTGGAACTTTTTTCACGCAGAAAAGACTGAAATAAAACATTTGGGAAATGTTTTTGACAGCAATGATTTTTCGTAGTGACTATAGATACATACAGTAAATAAAATTTTCAACTTGTTAAAATAAATTTTAATTTTAACTAATATATACCTATATATCATTAGTTTAAAAATAAAATTCTATTTTATATTCCACGCTAGTTTAAATTTTTAATTTCCAGCATATGTTATAAAAATTGCGTAAGATGGTACAATTATACAAGAACGTCTGTTGTATAGTTAGAATTACTCTTTTTTTTTTTACGAAAAAGAACGATATTGAAGTTTGTTACACAAGATTTTTGATAAGCAGAGCCAATTATAGATATTTTTAAATACTAGTAGTAAGAAAATTGCAGTTTCACTTATACCAGAAACTAATGAGATACCAATGAAAACAATTTTTTCTATTACAAAATATTGTCTGTACTCTGCATTACTGCTTGTAGGGCTACAGAACTTCAAAACCAGTAAATTCTACAGTTTATTTTACTAGTGAATAAAAAACATCAGAGTATACAGCAATATAAAATTTTATTAAAAAAATATTCGTAACATTTTCGTACGTCTGTACATTGTGATGATGACGACTTTTATAACGATAATATTAATAAAATAATAAAATAGAAATAATAATAATAATGAAATGACAATTATAGAACAATTCTATTATACACTGAGGTGTCACACATTGCTCGCTGACTATCTTTATGATCTACACATCTCAATTCTATAATCACTTAAATGTACATATGAATTGACAAAAAAAATTATAATTACTGTACATTAATGTACAACATAACAAATTTATAGCGAAAAGAAAAGAAACACGCGTGATTTGTTAGTACTTAGAGACAATATTAACTCATCCACTGGGAAAATATGTATGTTACATTGTACAAACTTATTTTCTACAATAATGACAAGATGAGACCACATACGCGAACCTCTCGTCCTGTGAAAGGGAGCGAGACCGTTCTTTGATAACCCATAATAACGCCATTGTACTGGATCAGAGCCATTAAACCTTTTTACATTTTTTTTAAGTATCCTTTATCGAAGCAACATACTATTTTTAACCTTGAAAAATCGTGACAATAAATAGTAAAAGATCATTGAAACTTACATTTTACTTTAATAAGATCAACTGCTTAACTGTGTAAAACGTTACTTTACTAGTTAAAAATCGAAACTTTTTGATAAAGAGCATTTCGATTTGTATTGAAAGACAAATTTTTCAAGATTTTTAGTGAACAATAGCAAATCATTGAAAAACGCGCGATGGCCTTTTGTCTCTTGAAATTGGCACGATTTGTTTATTTATGCAATATTTTCGTTATTATTTACAATTTTATAAAATGACTGCAGTAGGTGTAATTTGAGACAGATAAAGATTTTTACGCTACATTTTAAAGTTTCGATTTCTCTAATGCATTTAAAAACTTTACTTCAGTAATATCACCAATCTTCTTTATAATACTGATTGAAGAATTATTGTACAATTTTGTAATAGATTTTCATATTTGCATTATCTTATAATTAAGTATGCACATCAAGTGTCAAGAGAAATTCTGACCAAAGTCAATACACAAAATATTAAAAAAAAAGAGATCAAACAATCAAACAACATTGAAAAGATATTTAGTTATTGGGTAAATAGCAGTAAAAGGTATAAGAATCTTCTTAATTTTCTGAATCAAATAAACTTCTTGTTATTAAAAGAAAAATTTCAGTCATTCATATTTTACAATGTGAACACTTTTCTGAAAATTGTATAGATCCACAAAACTAAAAAAAGTAGAGAAAGTTTATACAACCTTCAACCACTACTTACGTAACATACCGAAAATTTTAACTGTACTTTAGTAGTTATCACATACTTCATGTTCAGTAATTTTTACTTATTCATTTATAAATTTTAACTCAGAAATCTATGACACATAAATATTTATTTAAAAATATTAAGAACATTGTGATAACACAATGGACTTTATATGTTTAACAATTTTTTTCATTTATTATTTTTTTAAGAATAAAGAGAATTGAAATATATAAAAAATAGTTATTTATTAGACTGTCATTGAATGATACTGAAATCTAATTACAGATGCAATTTGCAAATAAGTGAAATTTGTAAACGTCATTACGTAAGAAAATTCCACGGTGACATTATAATTTTATACAAATTTATCAATTAAATTGTTATTTGAATATTACGTAACGTTTATTTTCTAATTTTGTATTGACAGAGCGAGAAAAAACTCTAAAGTTAAACTCATGTGACGATAACCAAGTATATAAACAACATTTTGGCATTATCATACAAAAATAGTCTAATTCTTTTTGACGCACTTGGCGACCACACTTACTGCGAGTGTATTTTATAAAACGTCAATCTTAACGGAATTTACTCGATAAATAAACGAAAAGTGTCAATTTTCACAGTACGATCCACGAGTGCGAGCTCAGCCGTTTGATTCTTCGAGACGTCGATAGCGAGAGCTATGGCCTGCCATTAACGGCCGTGGTTTGGCCCAGACTGGCCGCACCATCGGAGAGTGACCTCTTGCGTGGCCTCGAGCACTGCGTAGACGTTCGTATCTGTATGTGACAAACGGCACTAGGATTCTCATCCGGAACGCTACTGTCATTCGTGTTCTGCTTCTTCGACGTGGGCACCTCCTGCTGACTGCTCGGCGACGCCTTTCTCTTCAGACTACTCGTATCCTGCTTCGTCGAGGCGACGGAGGAACGTGTTTTCCTCGGCTGATGGTCTAACGTTGCCTGCATCCTCTCTAGTGCCGCTCGTAAAGGTAGTAAGCCAACGGCGAAGGGAATTTCCGCGCTCGAGGAGTACTCAAGAAACTCTTCGTCAATCTCGCCGTCCTCGGCCACGTCCGACATGTCTCCCCAGAGCGCTCGGTTCACGGAAGCCGTCGTATTCGTCTTCACGGACTCGTGGTGCTGGTGATGATTGTTTTCCGCGTGGTTGTTCTCGAGATGCTTGTCAAGGCCGACGGTGTTGGTCGCTGTTAGTTTCTCCGTCGTTTTCGACTTGCCAGTGTCTTTATCGTTCTTGGATAGGTGGCTCTTGGGATTGCTGTTGCCTCGACCTGCGAGTTTTGACGTCTTGCGCAACGGTCGCGTCTGACTCTTGCGACTCGACTGTGCGCCTGTCGTCACGATGACTTTTACGTTAGGAACTCTACGTTCTAATTCTTTGTTCTTGCGCTTTGTTCGAGAAAACAGCTTCATATTCGAGGGCGAACGACTCTTCTTATCATCCCTTAGTTTTGACTTGGACCTCGGCGAGAACGTCTCCTCGTTCTCCTGCTGGTTCAGACGTACACTCCTACGAAGCACCGGAGGTCTGTCCTCTTCCTCTGCCTCCGCCTCGGCACCGCTGTCCTTTGCATTCACATCGTCAGTCAGATGGGTTCTCGCGTTGAGCAGTTCGAACTTGGTCGACGGGACAAAGTCGCTCAGGGAGCAACCTACGATGGACTGGATGCTCTCGCTATTGAAACTCAAAAGGTAATCAGAACTCTCGGTATCTAGGTTTGTATTGAGGGTCACCGGTGCCTGGTCATCCGACGATTCATCCGCCAGATCAATACGATTCGAGGTGACGGGTTGGGGCGGGGTTTTTTCGAAATGTGTGTGTCGCTTGGACGCACTCTCACCATTGGCCTTGCGCTTCTTGTGCGTGTACACCTTAGAGCACTGACCGACCCGATTTACTTCCGCCTCCGTGCAGTCGGGGGTCAGGTAGACCTTCGAGCGTTCCCCGCTCTGACAAGTCTTTCCACAGCCGTTGTTCACGAAATCGCAGCACCTCTCGTAAAGGTTCGATTCCGTGTTCTCCTTCTCGCAGTGCTCGGAGTCGAGGGTCGACGAGGTAGAATCGGTCACCGACTCCACGGACTTTTCGCGGAGACTTGACCTCTTCTCCTTGACTACCTCACCGTTTCGGTGCAGCGTGGAGAAGGATTTATTCTTTATGCAGTCTTTTCTGTCTTGTACAATGCCACAGGGCTCTTCGTAGAGACAACGTTCATTCGGACTATCCGACAAATTACCGGATACGTCGTTTTCGTCGTGGTAGTTTCTTTCCGATTCGGAATCGCTAGTCTCCGTGCCGTCAAAGTTTGACTGGCCGTTACTACTAGAATGTTTATTCGCGAAACTTACGCGAATGCCGTTGTCGTCGCTGTTCATCATGCCATTTATGCGATTGCTGCCATTGACGTCCTTTGCAAGGTACTCCTCGTCATTGTCATTGTGGTCTTGTGCATGCGAACCACCTACCATCTTCTCTACAAGAGACTCTAATTCTTTTACCTGCAAAATTACGAGACATTAGTAAAGAAAAAAAACAAGAAAATTGTATCTTTAAATACAATAAAGCGATAATAAGCTAAAGCATTTTACCTTAAATGATCTTGCTGCTGCCAGCAGCGATGGCAAATGAACATGAGACACAGTAGTCTCACCACAATACATGAACTCGATCATGGCTTTTAATATACTAAAATTTAAATCCCTTAAAACTATAATTGGTTCTGGACCAAGGTCTTCTGCTAATATTTCCTGAATAAAGAAAAAGATATTCTTAGTAATTTTAGTGACCTCAGAAAGCTTTGTCTGTTGTTAAAATAGATATCAAAAGTAAAGTTTTATGTTACAAAAATTAAACTGCAAGTATTTAACTAACATACCTCGAAATAAAGACTGCATGAAGCTAGCACAAGTTTGTGTACCCTTAATTTTTGTTCATCACAAATGAGCGTAACATCAACTAATGTCTGTCTAGCTAAAAGTCCACTGAATCTTTCCGTAACATATGCTGCATGGCCAGGCCACTGCAGCACGTATTCTCTGCCACTTTCCACCATGATAACTAATTGAATAATCTGTAACAAAAGAGAAAATGAGAATTCTTATACTGGTCAGTTTCACAGGCTTAAACACAAGTTGAATAGGTTTAAGAATATATAAATTTATAAATAGGTCAGATATTCAATATCCTGTAGCATTTATACAATATTTTGTAATGGTAAACCAGTAAAATTATAGTCACAGAATAGAATTGATTTCAATATTAGTACCAACTACTTATTGGAGTCTTGAAGGCATCGAAAATAAGTGATGAATTGCAATTTTAATAATGATAAAATTTA
This sequence comes from Torymus sinensis, assembly GCA_030522985.1. NCBI lineage: Eukaryota > Metazoa > Arthropoda > Insecta > Hymenoptera > Torymidae > Torymus > Torymus sinensis. The sequence goes on along the minus strand of JAPYZP010001108.1, from coordinate 6,007 downwards.
ATCATAATTGTTTTATAGATCAAGACATATAAGACATAATGCTATAAATTTAAAAATAAATTGTTACATGTTAGAAAGACTAAAATCAAGTGTCCTATTAATAGCAATATCTTCTTCTAGAAATCAACTCTGTAACATATTTCTGAATCAAAATACTGAAGAAAATTGTATAATATTCTGTTGACAAAAGCTACGAGTATAATTGTAAAACTACAAAGTTTGAACTACATTTATATAATAGTTTTCTTTCTTTCGGGTTAGGTAAGTTGAATGCACTTTCTGAGAATCTGAAGAATTCACTTAAACTTCTGTTAAAGTACGAACAATCCTAGACATACTTGTCAAAAGCGTTTGCATCAGAAAGTAGATCTGCACTCAAGCACTAAAAAGACAGAAATGAGTTGCAGATTTGCTCAATAATGTGTCACTTCAGCTCAAATTCAATATGGTGAAAGATATGCCGCATACTTTATGATAATATATTTATAACTTTCAAGTCACTGCTCCGATCTACGTATAGAATCTCCTCACACCATACAGATTATTTGACAAAGGTTCTTGTGAACCTGCTGAACCTTGCGCACCCATATACATCCACTTGAACATACGTTAAATATAACTCTAAGAGGAAAAACCCTCTCTGTTCCCAGATTATCAACGAACCAAGCAGTAACGTACATCATCCACTAGAGAAAGGCCACAGCATAAGCATGGAATTCAGAATGTTCTGGACAAGCTGGTAACAGTGGAGCCTGTGCGATGTGATGCGATGCACGCGGGCCGCGGAAGCCTTAGAAAGTAAACAAGAGCCATTAGAGCCACTGGATGTCTCGATCACGACTAAAATAAACGCTTGGGTAACGCGCGAACCTCAGGAGAGGGACTCCCTATTCCTCTCTTTCTCACACACTCCTATCGCGGACACTGTAAGTAGTGTAGCCCGCGAGCGCGTCTATATTCGTGTGTTGCGCGAGACTCGCGTTCTCTCTCGCTCCGTCTCTCTCGCCCGCGCTCCCGCGTACGTGCCTGCGGCCTCTCTCCTCGCTCTCGAAACAGAAAAAAAGATGAGGAAGAAGCAGTTAGTGAGCTGGTATCTGCATAGCTGCGCGTGCGACAGCGAAAAACCTGTATGTATGCGTCAATCCTATACAGAGGGGAAGACAGAAAAAACATACACACACACACACATATCTAATGACTTCTTACCAGACTCTCCTATCAGCGTCTGTCAGAGGCTGCTGGCGCAGGTACGCTTTCTCGAGTTGAGACAGGTCTGCTGTTGACGCTTCGCGAATCTACTTCTCCTCCTGAGGGTCAGCATGTACCGGGCCTCCTCTCCTGTGGCTTCCTCGGCGCTTTGCCTCGAACGTCGACGTCTCCGTAAGAACATGAGAGCCCGGGTGCAGCCGCTGGTTGTAGCCTCCTCGTCGTCGTCGTCGTGCACCAATCCTCGTAGTATCACCAACGATACCTACTCACCCAGTCGCGAGCGTACTGCTGCTGCTGCTGCTGCAGCAGCCGGAGCCACGGTATCAACCGCGGAGGCCTCGACTATAGCTGCTGCTACTGAGAAGCGCGAGTGAGATAACGCTAGTCGTCGTCGTCGTGCTGCCAGTGATGAAGTTAAAATTCGGCCATGTTAAAGCAAAGGCTTCGATACTGCTCTGAGGCTCCCGAAACAACCCGGCGGTGAACAATGCGCACCAACCATCGCTCGCTCGCGCGCAACGATCGTCGCATTTTTTTCGTCTCTATCTCTCTCTCTCCCTCGCGCGCCATGTTACAGCGTATATAGTCGCTCGCGGAATCAGGGGAGGGGGAGATAGCGCTGTCCTTGTCCCTCGCGTATATGCTGCGTCGAGCACTGTCTTTGTCTCGCTCGAGCGAGTGTGTGTTGTGTAAGTACGCGTCCGACGATATTATGGGAATTGGAAAGGGGAGAGCGACGCTTGGCGTTTGGCTCAGTCGGTAAGGCGTTTGCCTTCAGAAGCAAACGTCGGTAACAGTGAATCCACATTTATATACGTGAGCGTCACATGCACTTTGCGACGGTGAAATATTCTTCCGACTTTTCGAGTTGAGTTTGTTATGAGTTAGTTGCGCTGAGTTTCGCATAAACTCGAATCGCAAAAATTATAAAATTTCCCTATCGCAAATCGGAACTATAAATAAAGGAATCCGTAGCCGCAATAAAGAAACGGAAACAAAAAATAGAACAGACGAAAGGTGGGGGGAGGCTGGGTTTTTCCAGAGACGCGTGGAAGGAGTAGTGGGAGGCGAGGTTTCAAGGCTTCGATGCGCGCTCATGGTTGCACTCGCATGCCACGAAACGTCAATTCGTTATAACACGGGAAGTTATTCAATCGTTTCTCATGACTTTTGGTGTGTATGGTCGTATAGGTACTGCATATTTAAGAGATTTATGATGATGATGCTCTGAGTTATAATACACGGATAAAATATACTTATATATTTAGTTAATACATTTGTTTTCAAGCTTCATTACTAAATAGAAATGTCATCACATGCAATAAGTATGTGGAATGCCTTTTTTTTTTATTTAGGTAATTTCGGTAAAATTGAGATATCTCATCCACAGTGATTATAATTAAGTAAACTTCATTAATTATAATATAATGTTTGTATTAGGCTTTAAATTTGGCGCCAGCACCGCAACCTCTTTATTTTAACGTGAGCTTTGGGTAGCGTAGCTCCATCTTTAGAAAATATGTGAAACCATTGTCATTGCACATATGATCATATGATATGATGCATTTCCTAGAATCCAAGTACGGTATAGGTATTTCATTGTATATAAACAAAATATAGTAAGGTTATTATAACCTCTTTATACAAACTACAAAAGCTTGTTATAAATTTCTGATGATGAAAATGGATTAATAGATTATTAGTAAAGGAATTAATATTATACGAGTTATGATAAAAAATTGAATAAAAATTCCTCTGGCAAAAATGTTTATAGTTACAAAGATAATTGATAGTGAAAATATCAAAAAAGTTTGTAGAACTTGTTTAAGAGAAGATAATCATAAAATGGTTTATTTGTTTGTTGGGCCAGCGGAATCTAATTTAGGTGCAAAATTGCAATCACTTTCTTGTTTAAAGGTAATTCAAAAACTTATTAAATAAGAACTTCAGGATAATTGTAGTAGCTAAAAAATAGAAATTAATTAAATTATGAAATTTCAGGTTTCACAGGGTGATGGATTACCTGACAAAATGTGCGATAGATGTGTCTTCAGAGCAGAGTCTGCTCTTCTTTTTCGTGAACAGTGTCGAGCTGCTGATCAAGCTCTTAGACAAGCTGCAATTCAAGTTTCCAAGGCTAAGGAAACTGAAAATATTCTGCCTGCTAGTATACCATATCAAGAAAGTCAAACTTTCGCACCATGGCAGTATCCTCAGAATACATCGACGTTTACTGATTGTGGAGCTTTTAGAGAGCATCAAGAATTTTATGTACATAATCAACTATATCCTCAATTTTATCCAAGAGATGAAAATATATCTCAACACATGCATATTGTAGAGTCTCACAACACTTATCTTGATCTAAGTCGATATAATAATGGTTCGTTAAATCATGAAGTGCTACCAAATACACCATCTTATACTTTCAGATCAGATGATTTCGATCCATTCACTGGGTACAACAGTATTGATAACAGACCTTCTTGTGCATTAGAAAGCACTCTTCCTAACTATACTTTTACAGATAGCACTCCATTGGTTGATCATGGTGTCACTCATAATTCAGATAACATAGATGCATCTGGTGATGAAGTGGATGTTGATATTGAAGAAATTTCTACTAATGTTGATATAAATATCAATTATGAAATACCTGTAAGTGAGCCAGTTAATCATACTATAGAAGATATCTCATATTCGAAGGTAAATACAAGTTGCAGCAATGGATTTGAAAATTTGAATTTCACAAACATTATTACTCAGAGCAATACTGAAACAGTTAATGCAATAAATCCAATGTTCATTTCTGAAACACCAGAAGCTGTACAGCATAAAGAACCTAATGAAGTTTTTTTTGTAAAAAATAGGTATAAATGTGAGATTTGTTCTCGACTATTCAGTGATGAGTCAAAACTGATAGATCATCAATTGACTCATAATAGAAAAAAACCTTTTGAATGTGGTCACTGTGGTAAGTCTTACTCATCCAAAAGTAAACTTGCTGCTCATACAAGGCTGCATACCGGGACCAATGTTCATCAGTGCGAAATTTGTGATAAAATATTTTCCTATCCATCTTACCTAAGTGAACATTTGAAAACTCACAATACTAAACCAGTGGAGAAAAAAGCTTCTTTTGAATGTACTCAGTGTAATAAAAAATTTCATTTTGCCAAAAGTTACAAAAGACATATGAAATTCCATACAGGCAAAGGCTTGTTTCATTGTGATATTTGTGATAAGCTATTTAGTCAGAAGTATACATTGAAAGTTCATATGAGATCACATGATCTGATAAAATTCCACAAGTGTGACTTGTGCAATAAATCCTTCAATCATAAGAGTAATTTTGTTGAGCATATGAGGACTCACACTAAAGTTAAGCCTTTTGTATGTAAAATTTGCGACAAAAGTTTTGCACAATCTAGTCATTTGAAGAGTCATGAAAAATCCCATGACTCTGTGCGGCAGTTTCAATGTAGAATATGTGGCAAAAAGTTCAAGTTATCAAGTCATTTGAAAAGACACGTTAACTTACATTTGGGTTTAAAAATGTACAAATGTGATGAGTGTGATCAAGTGTTCACACAAGCTTTTAGTTTGAAGAGACATAAAAAGAAGCATTTAGAATGAAATGCATGAGATATTGAAGTAGTTTTAATATTTTTTTATTCAAATAAAATTTTTATAAAAATACGTTTATATTATTAAACCTATACACTTATATTAAAGTATTCATTATCACTATAGTAAAATTCTTAATTCAAAGCAATAATTTTAAGCAAGTAGCATATTTGCAAAACCTATTCGTATAGGTTTTGGCGTAATTTACAATTGAAAAGACGGAAGGTCACATAAAAATACCTGTCGCAGGAACATTTAACTTCATTAGTCAGTAAAAATTTTGAATGTAACGATTATTCAACGATCACAGCGATGGGGATTTCAATTTTTCGACTTCTTGTGGTTGAGCAGCGTCGTCGTGATGATATTCAGCGCCTCTCTGAGCTGCTCCTCGTTGATAATAAGGGGCGGTGAAATTCTTATTATGAAATTGTGCGCCGGTCGCGTCAGCAGTCCCTGCTGTATCAGTTTCGCGCAGATCTCCCATCCGTTTGCAAAGTCTGCGTTACATCAAGAAAAATCGTTAATTCAATATTATAGAGCCCAATTATCACGGGTACATTATCATTTATAATATAGGTGTGCAGTTATAGTTTACCTGGATTCAGCTGCAGGCCAGCCAGCAGCCCCTTGCCCCTGAACTCAATCGCGATGTCCTTGGGTATCTTGGCGAGCTCCGTCCTCACGATCTCTCCCATTTTCGCAGCATTTTCCGCGAGCTTCTCTTCCTCGAGAACTTTCATAGCCTCGAGGGCGACTCGCTGGCCCAGGGGACTTCCGCCGAACGTGCTACCATGCACGCCTGTCTCTAACGCCAGGATTATCTGAAACGATCGATATAATTTACTTGAAGGTTTTTGTAAGTCCAATGAGGAAGCAATTATAATAAATAAGCTCTCTGACATACCTCGTCCCTTCCCAAAACACCGGACACCGGGTACATGCCGCCGGACAGGGCCTTGCCGAGCACCATCATATCCGGCTTGACGTTCTCGTGGTCGACGGCGAAGCGCTTGCCCGTGCGACCGAGACCGGTCTGCACCTCGTCCGCGATCCACAGCACGTTGTATTTCGTGCACAGCTCGCGCACGCCTTTCAGGTAGCCGTCCTAGGAGACAATAATCGTTCGTGTATTGATCCATGCGGAGGAAAATATAGAATTGTATTCTGG
>JAPYZP010001107.1:0-26693 GCA_030522985.1 Torymus sinensis | reverse complement strand
ATGTGCTGCTTATAGAATTTATTTTACATTACTTTAAATGTCATTATTAAAAACCAAACTGGTTTTAGAAAATACAATTAATATTATGTATATATATATATTATTATTATTATTATTTTTATTGAAAATGTCTGGTAAAATAAATAAACTAAAGATATTTTTTCATCTATTTTTTTTATCATAAAAGAAGATTGTAAGAACATACATTTATTCTCCGCATTTCATCTAACAATATATTAAAAATCACATAATTCATTGGCGAGTTTTATTTGAAAACTCCGAGTCGTACAAAAAGAATTGATAGAGATCTAATTTTTTCAAGAGTATAAAACCAAGGCACTTGAAAATTTTTTTCAACTCAATAATAGTATCTCACAGAAAAGTAAAAGTTTTCGAGGAACAAGTTTATACTTATACATTCGAAATAACTTTATAGAAAATGCAGATAGAAATATTGTTATTGATGTATTAGCAAAAGTAACCTCATGAAAAATGGTACTTTAATTAGAAGCGTTATTGTGATTGTTTTTATATTTTTCTTAACGCTCTTAGTTTTATTTTATTTTTGCACTTCGTTAGTTAGTGACATATTCACCTAAATTTGAGAGTGCATCTCACTAAATCAGTTAAAGGACCAGATCATATATTTCTTCTCGAAAGTTTAGCATATCAAGCTTCATGTTTGATAATTCTCAATGCAGTTTGATTTTGTTTACACTTGAAGTGTAAAATAATCTCTCAACGCAATGCAGCGATTACCGAATCTCATAGAAAACACGTTATTTTTGTGTAAATTATTTATTAACGTTATTGTAATAAATATTAAACAAAATAGGTGTCTATTAAATGTTTCAAAAATATTTTGATATTCATGTTCATTAAAAAAATGAAAAATTTTCAATTATAATAATTATTTAATCTCATATAAAATTCACCCATACAGTTCAATATTTTAATTCAGCAAAATATGTCATCATTCACACACGCATGAAGCTTTCCTTGTAAAAAAACCTGTTAGTGCATCTGCATTAACACTACTTCGACAAGAATACATAATAAATAATGAACTTTTAATATTCTATTCATTTTAATATTTTCATAAAGGAAGGAAAGATGCTTATTTTTAAACCAATAAATGATTTTAATTTATTTAAATAATTAATGCACCTTATGTATTCAAAATATATTTTTTTAAATATTTCTTCAAAATATTTTTTTTTAAATTATAAAAACTAAGGTTTTTATAAATTATTAGATGTAATATTTTAATATTTAACATCGATTATTTACTTTCGTTTAAAAAAAAATATTTTCAATTCAAATAACAATTGCAATACTCAGTATTATATGAATTGATTTAAATTATAAATTTTTTGTTTTTCCCGAATTAAATTTTATGTAAAAATATTAATACAATTATTTTACAAAATATCGTTCGTTTGTTTTAAAACGATACGCGTTAAAAATGTTTGTAAAAATATCTGAAAATAATGCAGGTATTGATAATGTGTAACATACGTAAACATTCATACTATCAAAATTTTTATATGAACCCTAGACTGATTCGATATATTAACCGAATTACATAAATCATTTTATTTAATTATTTTCACGAAAAACTGCACAAAGAATGCCCTGGCGCTCGATAGGCTAAAAATGCAAAAAGTCAAGATCGGACAACGCGAGCGAATCAGAAGTCATCATAGGATCGGTGGTGGTAGCACGAGAGCACTCTAATGATGAACTAGTCCATTTCCGACGTCTCCTCAAGTGGCACCTCGAGGATGTTCGGCCCGTAAAGAAGGACGTAGGCGCAGTGCCAGTCACCACCTCCACTGAGCTTGAGTACATCCTCCTCCGTGACTACGCTGATGTTTTCGTCATCGCATTTAAGCCAAGTATCGCCTTTCTGACGTACCCAAGCCACATAGTGGCCACTGCTACTCGTACGACCCTGATGTGTCAGAACAGCCTGAAGCGTGTAATAACCACTGTTGTTTGAGCCAAGATCTAGAAAAAGTATAATCACATTTTAATACAAAATGATCAAATTTTAGCAACATTGAGAATTTATTTTTTATCTAATTTAAAACATTAATATCGAAAAATTGTACTGTCTTCTTACATGAAATATGTTGTAAACAATACAAACTTTTTAATTATTATATTATAATTGCGTAATACAAAATTGAAACCACTTGAAACATATTTTTATTCAAAAATAACATATAATAAATATTACATTATTTAGTAATGCTTATTTTTATTCATTTTACTAAAATTTCAAACAAATGAAAAACTTAAAAAATATTTAGAAACTATTATTATATACACTATTTTTATAAGTCTCTAAAAAATGAAAAATTATTATTAGAATAACGTCATCTTCATTGTTTGCAAAGGTATTGCTTATTTGTAATAAAAATAAGTTCAAGGACTTTTTATTCGGTAGTAAAATTCTAAATTATTTAAGAAATAATTTTTGTATAGAAAAGAATATATTTTTATCTTTACCATCTGGGAACCAAAATGGTTCCTTTTTCACATTTTTCTCATTTTTCTCTTCTTCTTTTTTCTCCTTCTTGCCTTTTGAACGAACTTTTTCTAGTTGAGCTTCTTCAAACTTTTGAAATTTTTCTCGCATTGGAGTCAATTTCTTTTGAAGATCTTTTGTACATAAATCAAAGGCATCAAAGTTTAAAGGAAATTTAACATCTTTTAAAATCTTGGCATTGATTGATTCCTTTTCTTTGTAGAAGAAACGAACAAATTGAATAGTTAAATAAGCTGGTAATCTGCTAACTTTCGACTAAATAATGAAAAAAATCACTAATATTTATCTGTATAATTAATATTACGTAAATTTATTATATTATCATTTAAATTGTCCCTCACCGTTTTTGTATAAACGGCATCTCGTCCTAGTGTTGGAGACAGTTTTGTAATTTGCTCTTCCATTTTACTTTGAAGACCAGCAAGCATATATTTGTCTTGAGTTGAAATGAAACAACTTAACTGTAAAAATTCTTCTTTTGAATTTGTTGGAGATTCATCTTCTGATTCAATACATTTTAATTGAGTATCAAAAGTACCACCAAAGTATTGATCGATTAGAGATTTTGGCTTATAACAAGCACCTTCTTCAGCTGTACCAGAATTTTCCTAAAAATTGAATGTTTATAAAATAAAAGTGGTAGTAGTCTATTCTTTACTTGGTCTTTAACTATAAGACAGGGTGGAAATTAAAAAAATATTAAAGAAAAATATTTCTACTAAATACCTTAGCAGGTAATTTTTGTTGCAGCATCCTAACAAGTTCTGTCCAGCATTCATTAGCATCCTGCTGCTGAAAACCTCCCATTTTAGATTTTTCTGCAAATCTAGGAAAAGCAAAATGCATCATTTGCACCAACACAACTGGTGGTAAGGATGAACCTTTATCCATTCCCTCATAAAGATCTCTTAATGCTGCTGTAATACTTTGTGAAGCCACAAACTGCATACCACCACCAGGTGTTGTAAGACCACCAGAAAAACTTTTGAGTGCTTCTCGCAACTCAGGTACAGTCTTTAGACATTGAACAGTGGCATTTAAATAACATGTATTGCCAAGATTAGTTAAACCAGCTGGCAAATCAAGTGCAGAAGATAATTCTTCTTCATTCATATCCTCCAAAAATACTGGCTTCTCAGCAGGTTCATTAGGTACATCTTCTTCTTTTGACCCCATCATCAATACCATAATACCCTGAAAAATATGAAGGTTTGAACGATTTTTCGTCATACTAATTCTTTAATATTTAAAAGAAACTTAATAATATAAAAGCATGAATGGTTTAATTAATGGAATACTAAGTTCTTAACCACATTAATTTTTGTTAAAACTTGATCTTTATGTAAACTGATATTTATTATCGCATTTATTTAACAAATAATAATTTAGTAGCTCATTTATAATTATACTATTAGCAATTATTATTTCATAATGGAGTTGGACCAGTCAAAAGAAAATTTGAGTGAATGGATTATAACAAAATGTTAAATTGAAAATGATATATCACACATTTTTAAACTTGTAACAAGTATTTGAATTGAATACAAACTTTCATGGAGACTTACAAAATTCAAATTTAAAAACCTATAGTTTCAATAATTTATTATAAAGATATATTAATTCTTTGAATAATAATACATACATCTTTCAGTTTGATATTTCCCCAGTCATTGTCCTTCAACGTCATACCTTTTACCATTACTTTTTGTCTTTCAGGCTGAACTCCAGTTAGAGCGAAAAGCTGTGCTTTGAACAACATTGGTTCTTCATCTGTGTTGACTTCAACATTGGGAAAAAGTTCTTTTCCCCACTTAACTTTAACTGTAACATATCGCAAAAAAAATAGAAGTTACGCCTTTTTTTATACAAACATTTTAAAAATATTAAATTTCAAATGGCACATTTTTTGAGGTTAAGAACATAAAAATTCTTGTACATAAGTATTTACTAACCAGCGTGTTGCGGCATTTTTCGTTACTGTTTGCGTTTGCACTAATGCAAAACCTGAACGACTTTTGAAAAGGAACGTAGCCGTATCTTCGATAAGGCAAAACACAAATAAAGTGCACAGTCAGTGTGCAGCAACAGTCTCTCTCAAAATTGCCGAGAAATTATCACCCCGAGTCCCGAATGCGTCCCGAGTTCCCGACTAGAGTTTAGACGCTAACTTCTCGCAATAACTGACTTAAAGTCACCACATGCATGAATTTTCATGAGCATATCACTTAAAAATAAGAACACGTACACGGGGTGCGTTCCGAAATGAGGTTTTGTTTTGTGGAATTACATCTGGCAACAGTGTAAATAACCGATGGTAGTTGACCAGTTGTATTCTGAGGAAGCTCTTTCTACAATCAGTTAGGGTTAGTATAAAAGGTTAGTAAATAAATCTCTAATGAAACAGATGCACTATTTACACTGTTGCCAGATGCACAACTTTCACAAAAAACATTTCGGAACGCACCCACGAACATATACGTCATACGATATATACCTGCGGTAATCTGGCGGTACATTTAAGTTTTAACTATTTAAGTATTTATAGTATTAGTAAATATATTTATTCATGATCTTTACGAAGGTATACTTATCGTAGCATTTCGTAGCTTCGGCAATATTATGCCGCGCTCCTTGTAATTACAGCCGAATCAATATATTATATCATAAATAAAATATTATATCATGAATATAAGTTTGTATATAACGTATATATTATTTTATTTATAAAAATAAAAAAAAAATTAGCAGATTACATATGTAGATCCCATATGACTTTCTAGACCAACTTTTTAATATTAACAAAAATTACATTTAATTAAAAAGAGAGGGTATGGGAAACGTTAATAGCGCACCAATAAAAAAATGAGTTTATAATCACTTGAATTTTTTTAATAACGACTAATATATACTTTGTGGATATCTTAATGAAAATATGAAAACTTGATAAGTATCAATTCATAAATAATTCTGAGGGCATTTAAATTTAAACTTAATAAATGCGGAATTTGTGCCAAACTTCACAATATAGGTACCTATATTTATGCAGATAATGAGATTGTCATATACTAATCTGGCGTGAACTGTATGATTTTGACTATACTACATGTGTATTGTGTGTGTGTGTGTGTGTGTGTGTGTGTGTGTGTGTGTGTGTGTGTGTGTGTGTGTGTGTGTGTGTGTGTGTGTGTGTGTGTGTGTGTGTGTGTGTGTGTGTGTGTGTGTGTGCGTATTCCTCAAGTTGTCTCATCATTCGTCCCGCGACCCGCGGTCACCAATCTTACTTTGTCCAATGCCGATGTATATGCAGTGACCAGTGTGCAAGTGTATAGAATAGCGTGATAGTGTAACACTGTGTTAATGTTTTTCCATGGCACCCGTATTAATGCCAGAGTGATTTGCAAGACGATTTTACCGGTGCCATTCGCCGGTGCCAATCCACCGTTTAAGTATAGGTACTTAATCAGTTTTTTAAAGAAAAAATAGTGTGTGTAACGTGCGGCTATAAAAATACATTTTGTAACGTTTATTCTAATAATTAATTGAAAAAAATGTTTTCCAGATTTCCGTAATCTTGCAGAAAGGTGCTGTAGGAAATGTATATAGTATATTGTGAAATTCTTTTTTAAAACGCAACTGTTATTTTGCGAATGTAAGTATACATAAGTCTATAGTGATCTTTCAAATTGACATTGATATCTCATATTAATTTTTAATTCTGTTGAGCAGATTACATTAGAAAACAAATTTGAAAGATGAGGATAAATAGCGTACTTATTTTTCTTATCTATTCAATAACTTTAATACAAATAGGAAGTTCTATTATATTAGAAGGTGCTGCTATTGGAGCAGCATTATTAGGTTATACTTTTCAATGCAAATTTTGGGAATGTTGCGATGCAGATTATGTACCTCGAAATACTACTAGTATGTATATTTCATATAAAAGTTTAAAATGACTGCTTTATGAAATACAATGAAATATTATAGTAACATTATTAATAATATCATTAAATTATAAATCGTCTGTTTTCTTTCTTAGAACTCAAATCAAATTTACAAGAACACTTGTATGGTCAACAAATTGCTCAAGATATAGTTTTCAGTGCTATTCACAGTCATGTTCATCATGAAAATCCAAGGAAACCACTAGTTTTAAGTCTCCATGGATTACCTGGAAGTGGAAAGAATTACATTGTTTCCATGATAGCTAATGCATTATTCAAAAATGGAGAAAAAAGTAAATTTTATCATTTTTTTAATGGTAGAAGTGATTTCCCATCTGATAAAAATGTTGATCTTTACAAGGTAGCTTATAGATTAAATTTAAATTTGTTTTAATTATTGTTATATGTAATTGAATTAGTAATATAATCTGTGTTGCCAAAAGAAGGATCCTCCCAATATTAGAAATTCATTAGAGATAAAATTTATGTTTCATAAGAAAAAGGAACTAAGCAATTGCTGTTGTCGATTAATATTTGTGTAAAATTTGTGCCTCCTTACAAACGCATACTTACTGATCTTTCTATTGCTTTATTTTATATTTTGAGCAATAATACAGAACTTGAAGTTTTTAAAAGGAAGTTACAAAAACAAAGAGTATCCTTCTTTTTCTTTAACAGATTGACTGTTGTATAACTCATTTGTGGACATGAATATTTTCTTGAAATGCTAAAGCATGTATCCATGTCATTGTGGACAGTTTTAAAAATTTAACAACTTTGTAGAAACAGCATTTTAGTCATGTTAGCATACTTTTATATTAACACGCAATCTGTTAATTCAAATTGAATAGTCGTAGTTTGACTTACATTATTTATTACAATAAAATATCAAATTATGTACATTGAACATTTTTATATTTTTTAATTTAATAGTATGACTTAAAAGAAAAACTTCAAAGAGCATTGGACAAATGTGCAAGATCTGTGTTTGTTTTTGATGAAGTTGATAAAATGCCAGCTGGAGTTCTCGACGTATTAGTACCTTTTCTGGATTATACAAGTTGGAATGGAAGAGAGAAAAGTAAATCCATTTTTATATTTTTATCAAATACTGGAAGTGAACAGATAGTTCGACGTATGATAGATCTTTGGCAAAGTGGGAAAAATCGTGATGAAACTACTATACAAGATTTTGAATCACTTATAGCGATTGGTGCATTCAATGAAAAAGGAGGCTTGTATAAAAGTGGTACTATAGAATCAAAGTTAATTGATCATCATGTACCTTTCCTTCCAATGGAAGAAAAACAAGTTATAATGTGTGTCAAGGATGTATTTAAACATTGGGGAAAACTTGATCCTTCTAATGAAATGATTCAGGAAGCTTTAGAGCATGTGATTTATGGTCCACCACCTCACAATTTATATTCTACATCTGGGTGTAAAAGACTAGATCACAAAGTTTCCTCTATTTTACACAGAAATGAATTGGACATTTAACTAATTACTAAAAAAAACTTCAAAATTGAAATTTTACATAAAAATTTATTTCATGAAAATTTCAAATATATTTTAATTTTTCTTTTTTTTAACAAATATTTTTTATATCAAAAATTTTAATTTATTTTTAGAATAAAAACATGAAATTATTCAAATTATTTTTACGAATATAATTATTTTAATTAATTAATCACAAAGCCTCTCTGTGCCTTTATTCTGACATTGTTGGATACTTGCAATGTAAACTTTGTAATTTATTTAAGTCTTATAAATGACTTATATGATCTTTTAAATATTTTTACTAACTATTTGTATATAAACTGATCAAGCATGTAGTCTCTTTATTCTAAAAAAATTTTTTTTATACTTCCATTTATTTAATTTTACTTTTTCATTATATCATTGATATGTAAATACTTGACTGAAAGAGTATACATAAACTTTGAGAAATTAATATTTGATTAGTTATTTTTATAGTTATCTAAAATATAATGGGAAAATTCATATTAAAATGTTATAATATGACTGATAATATAAGAAATATTATGTACTTATATAAAGTTACTAAAAATCAGTTAATTTAAAATATTGTAATTACTGTAAGTACTGAAAATATAATAATTACAGTTATACAATTTGTAAAATAAACTAAAATTATAAATAAATTTTTTATAATAACTTAAATAATGAATAAAGACATGTAAATATTTAATATTTTTATTTATTCTAGTCTATTGAAAAGTATTTTATGATAAATTATGTGGCAGTTGTTTAATTATAACAGATAAAATTTCATCATCTAACTTCTCTCCATAATGACAAAATACATTGTTACATTAATATATAATTATTCACAAGAAGATTGATGCATTTTGGTTTTAGCAAATTAACAGTTATATAAAACTATTAATTGGAGTTTAAAAAAACGTTATTAGCTAAATTATAATTTTATTTTTATTTTTTAACAATTTATTGTATTCAAAATTTATTTTTGCAAATTCTACAAAATGAAATATTTTTATTTTAATAAATAAGCTGCCTCATTTCCTATCTTAAGTATTTGCTGCTTGATCCAAAAGTATCAACCTTCTTGGATAAAAAGAATATTTTTAAAATGACTTCACATTGATCAAAAAAGTACATCGATAAACTAAAACTTTCGCACGATGACCTAACTAATAACATAACGTCCTTTATTTTAATAATCATCAATATAATTAATTAATAATTAACAAAAACTGCATTTTTACATTGTGCCTACTAAATACTTGTTATTGTTTACTCTTATACTTTGCCTTTCATATTTTTCGCTTGATTTTTCACTTTTCTATTACATTTTCATCTGTCCGACAACGGGAATGTATACTTCTACTGTTCAAACGACCTATAAATTAGGACCAGCCTAAGCACAATCTCATCTCTGACTAGGACATCACATTTTTTTTGTGTTTCAATTTTTTTTTCTATACTGCGTATACATTCGATCACTATTGCAATGAACGTTCTACGTTTTTATTCATGACTATAACAATATCAATCGCTTTATTCTGCTTTTCCGCGCGACATTTGTCCGCCGACTTTGGTGGCAGTCTTGAAGCTCATTCCTGATGAAAATATTTTTATTTACATAATTAAACGGTAAAGTTCCTTTATTTGATTGTTTTTAAGGTGATAATTCTATAAAAAGTCACCAATTTCCATCTTCGCGAAATAATACAGTATATTTCAAAATTTACGATGACTTGACTAACCAATTGTTGATTATTTTTAAAAACAGACTTGATAACGTAGAATATTTTATATAAAAATATTTTCAACAGGCATATAATCGTCACTGACTCTCTCGCTACGTCAATCGAAGGGCGCGTCGCTTTATGTATTTCTATTTACTTATGTTTTTCTTACTTTTATTTGATAATTATATATATATTCTCACTTATATTTTAAATGCAATTTTTGTGCACTTGCTTTTTTACATTCCTTCATATTTCTTTTTTTTCTTATACTTATATAATATAATAGCTCTTTGTGTGCTAAACGTATATGAGATATAAATAATATTTTACAGAATATTTGGTGAACCAATTTTTATGCATTTAATGCGTACATGAAAAATTGTAATTTATGTAGAGATGCAAAAAAGACATCCTGATGTGTATGAACAGTTGAATACAGAAAAAATAAATTTTAATCATATTTTTACTGTGTTCTAATAAAATTTAATGGAAAATTCGTAACGTATTTTCAAACAAACAATAATTCCTTATCTATATTATGAAAATTATGTTAAAGTAGATAAGTATTAAAATAATGAAGAGCTTTGATATTAAAACAAATAAATAAAAATTTAATTTTATATATATAATAAAAATCTACTGATTAAATAATTCTAACAAATGAATTCACGCCGGTAGAAAAAACTTGCAGAAATCCTTGTGAAAATTTTCTCAAAATATTGTGTAAGGTTTAACTACAAAAGTTTCAGCAAAATTTTGGACAAAAAACTGTAAATTTCATTAAAAATTAACGCATATTTGTGTAACGAAGATTAATTATATTTGTTTAAACATTGAAAAATCAAATAAGGTGACTAAGCCACTCACTGTAGTTAAAGATGACTAGACCAGGTTGGTTGTACAAGTAATTGGGATGATAAACCTTGAAGTGGGTACTGATGTAATAATATTTTACTTGTTAGTAATATTTTCTTTTCAATAAATAAAGTTGAATATAAAAATTTATTACGTTATCCCGGACTTTGGTTGTTATAATTTCAACTCATATACTGGGTAGTATAGTCATCTGGTTTTACTAGTAAATGTTTAAAAAATATAATTAATTTTTATTATAAAAAATATATGCGTTATTTTCTTCAGAAACTTCTGCAAAATTAAAATTTTTTTTTTTAACTCAGAGTGTACAAAATTTTGTAGAAGTATTACAGAGATTTTTGTAGAATTTTCTACAGACATTTCCGCAGGTGTTTTCACCATTATGTTAATAAGATTATCTGCAGTCTATGCGTCCAATAAAAATATCAATTACTAACGTTGGCCAAATTGACATTGCACTAATTTTTTCATTTGAAATTATAGCTAAAATTACTTTTATATAAAAATGTGTGTATGTAAAAGAAGATTATAAATATTTTATTTGTCTCATACTAATTTACTATTAATTAATGAAAATTCAACTGTGCGTGTTGTAAGTTTTTTTTTTTGTAAAATTATAATCCCACATTATAAATGTTCTTTTTAAATTAATGCATACATATATGCTATCAAGCAGTTAATAATCGGCATATATTTACTTTATAAAATTAGTTATAACCATAAAAAATTAATATTTGAAAAAAATGATGTGTTTCCATATTGGCCAATGTTATTTTTTAATCTCCCGGCGGCCGGTCTGAGCTTGTACGGGTCCACCTAATGGCCGTCACTTGCCACTTGACCTTTCAGGAACTTTACAATGGAAAATATCGACAAAGTACAACTTTCCAACATTGAAAAAATCCTGGCCACCTAAAGGTTAAAGAATGCAACAGTAAAACGCATGATCTTTGAGTTAGTTAATAATACTGAAAAAATAATATCGTTTAGTAAAATGTTTCTCTGCGGGCAGTCAAACAAATTTTTAACTTTAAGTTAAAAATAATAAATTCATCAAAAACTTTATCTATGAAGTGCGTCTTATTTAAATGCACCGTTTGCTTGTACACAAATATTACTTTATCGAAATTTGATTGCTCAAATACTGATGTACAAAAAGTCTTTGTGTTAACAATATTAATAAAATTATTTGTACTTTTTTGGGCCTTCATATACTTTTCTTTTTAAAATAATAAACGAAAGAACTTAAATTCAACCCTTTCATTCCTAATGTATCCATATTACAAATAAAAACTTATTGTACAAATCACTTTCCTGCGATTAATTTGAAAGTTTACGATCATTTAGAGAAAATTTATTTTTTGCTATTCAAAAATATCATTGAAATTTTATGAAAGTTATACATATTACATACAAAAAAGCGCGAGTGCTGTAATAAGAACTCATAGCTATAACAATATGTAAAAAAAGTATTTAGTCTTTTTTTTTAATTTAAAAGTTTTTCATTTTTAAAGCCAATGAAAAAAAAAGAAATAGTTTTCGATTGATAGTTCGAGGCGGTGTTTTCCAATTTTGAAGTAAGGTGTTTTACGAGGTAAATATGTGTATTTAAATGCACATACACACGCGAATCATTATAATCTTCCTGGCATTACTAAACTTTTAATGACGAAGTGGCATCATTTATAGGAACTTCTTCATTATCTGAAATTTTTTTAAGAAAAAGTTAATTTCAGAATGAAAGGGCCCAAAATATACTAATCTCATATTTTGGTGAAAATTGAAATTAATATTTTTATCTTATCAAAATCTATAAGAATCTTTTCTCTTAAAACAATGATTCAACATCGCACGTTAGTATATGTACTCAGGAATTCAGGCAATCAAAATTCTCCCAAGTCGACGACTAGAACGAAAGTAACGTATGCAGTGCAAGATAGACTTCCGCGGCGAGGTCTGCACATAGGCTGCGGTTAAGTTTAAGCCCAGACGCGCAGCGTCGCGTCCCAGCTACCAGTGGACAGAGCTGTACCGTCAGGCGACACGCGCAGGCAAGAGACGCGATTCTCGTGGCCGTAGAGCAGTGTGACTCGCTGACACTTGAGCGTGTCCCAGACGTTCACGGTGTAGTCGTTGTAGCCGGCGAACAGCAGGCGGCCACTCACCGACAAATCGACCGCATTCGCGCCGAAGATTATGCTCTCTTTGGTGTAGACGGCGACCTCCTTGTCGGCGCGCAGGTCGAACAGGCGGCAAGTGGAGTCGTCCGAGCCCGTGGCTACCGCGTCGCCGCTTGGATGGAATCGGACCTACGACATTGAAATTAATATAAGTAGATGACAGAAACGAAAGTGACGTTTAATTTAATTTTTTATTAATAGAGTAGTTCGTGACACACTGTATAAGTTTTATATTCTTCTACGAGCAGAATATCACTGCCTATTATGATTAACAATTTTACTACTGCAATTTGTAGAACATTTGAAGAATGATTTATGATTATCATTTTTATAAAAGTAATAAATGCTAACATACCTAAATTTGTAGAACAGTACACGTAAAATATCGCATATTCAAATTATATTTATTTTACATTTCAAAATGTGCTGAAATTCGTAAGATTCATTTAGACTTTAATATTGAAGCTATATCTCAGTAGATAAAATACGAGTTTAGTTAGATATTTATTCTATAACGATGTTGATTATGAAGCTATATATCTCAGTAGATATAATGCAAGTTTAGTCAGACATTCATTCTATAACGATGTTGATTATCTACTATTATGAAAATTTTGCGATGAATGGTAAATAAAACGTGAGAAAAGCATTTATACCGAATTGACGTCGGATTCGTGTCCTTCGAAGCTCTGAACACACTGACCGCTTCGCATGTCCCATATAAATACGAGTTTATCGCAGCTACCGGAGACGAACGTATTGCCCGTCTCGCTGGGTGCGAGATCTATGGACATGACGCTATCTGAATGCCCGTGAAAGTTTTGCAGCAACTGGCCACTCTCAACGTCCCACAGGGCGCAAGTGCTATCGCCGCTGCCTGTCAGTACTTGCTGGTCGCTGTTCGGAAAAGCGCAACAAGACGTGTAGGACGTGTGAGTACCCACTGTTTTCTTCTTGGCCGACACGTCATCCTCCAAACTGAGAGGATAAACTGTCACTTTGTTGTCCAGGCCACTGAAAAAGTATATTATCGATAGTAAGATTGTTTGAATAAAAATAATAATTTTAGAAAATGCATAAATTATTTGAATTTCATACCCGCATGCAACAAGTTGTCCACTTGGTGCATATGCGCAAGCAATAACCCATGTAGTTGGCATTGTCACAGCATGCTCTTTATTTGTTGTAAAGGCATCCCATATAATCATTTTACCATCCTAAATATAAACAAGTAAATATATTTTAATATTAATCATTACTTTATTTATTTATAACTGGGAAAATACAAAAGTTTGTTATTAATAAATTACCTGGGAAGAAGAAACAATGTGACGTTTGTCTGGAGACCAGTCAGAACATAAAACTTTTGCCTGGTGACCTTTCAAAATTCGACGTTGTTTTACATTTATACAACTAATTGGATCAAGTCTTTCTGCAACAACAGCCACTACAAAATAAAATTATGGAAGAAACAAAAGTCACATAAAATTAATTTATTAATTCATTACATAGAAGCACATGCAAGTATACTGTTCAATAAACTTACAAGTAACATCATTTAATTTTTGTCTTTCATCTTCAAGGCGGACCTTAAGAGATTCGGCCTCCTTGGCTAACTTTTCAATTTGTTCCAACTCTGTTGCCGAATCCATCTTTACATTTAAATTTTCCTATGATTCATAGATATTAACCGGTGAAATACATACAAATTCATTAACCAATAACTGTCTGTGTATCATTTAAAAATTTCCCTCTGGAACCCTAAAAATAAACAAAGAATAATTCATTTATAAACAAAAATTTTTTTTACATATTTTTTAGACTACAATTTGTATATACAATTATTTAGAATCATTAAGTTAGTTGCTTGAACATCATTAAACCTTTCAGTCATAAAACAATTTTCAATTTTAACAAAAAATACAATTGCATTTATCAAATTATCAACAATTATATTAAACGCGCGCCTGTATGAACAATCAACAAGACCCTTGCAAAGAAAATCCAATCCTGGAATAAATTCAACAGGACATCCCATTAAGAAACCCCTCGCGGAGAAAAGCATTACCCACTTTAAGCACCCGAACAGTATGACCCATCGCCCTATAAAACGCACCAGATTCGAGATGCCGAAGCTCCGACGTTATCCAGCAGCCCCGATCCATCGTCGTCGTCGACAGAGAGATAGGGAGGGGAAGAGAGAAACAGTAACACTCCTTGGCGCCAAGGGCGATCCTCAGCTGAAGAGCTCCCCCGCGCGCGTGACGAACGGCCACACGGGCAATCAATAAGCATCAATAACAACAAATCGCGTCCGCCGGCGTCGTCGCGCGTCGCGGGTCCATCGGCTACCCTGGGATCCGTGTCTAGCTTCGGGTGGGACACCTCAGGATGATTGGTGCATCGTCTCCGGGTGGAGGCACACGGCTAGGACGAGATATCAGCAGTGCGGAAGAGCGAAGGGCTCAGAGGTCGCGAAGCACCATGACGTCCATGACACCTGCCATCTTGCGGGGATGGATGATTTCTGCACGGAGGGCTGCTGCTGCTGCTGCCTCTGGCTCTGGCTGGCTAGCTGCAGGCCTGCAGACGACGCACAAGCACAACAGACACTGTCACACTGCTCTACATTATTACAGAATACAGTGTTTGATGAGCTTTGCGTTGCGGTCGCGTCGTAAGACGGTCGCGGTACGGTATTTGCCGCGCAAAGAATATGAGACTTGCAAGTCCGGGCGTGAATTAAGAGCTTTTGGAATTACTTTATTTGAGAGATATAAAATCACGTGCGTTTTTCGTTGATTATGTAGAGTCCCAATCAAAACTACTAATTCTCAACTTGGACTTTCGAAGATGGGATGAAAACTGTGAACGTAATTAAACGTACCCTTGTTTTTAATAAAAAATCAAAATAATATAAAGGTTTCATGATTACTAATCGAAAAATTTAAAAATAAATATTATATATCAGGGTAAGATTCATTTTGTATATCTTTATACTTTCATTACTTCTGTGAAAAGAAAATTAAACAATTTTACAACTCTACAGATGAACTTGTTACCACCCTATACACCTTAGGTATAAAACACCTTACAGATAAAAATACTGTGTTAGAGTCAGATGAGTGTCAGCTGACCGTCACCTGTTTTGTTAAAGCTCCATTATACATGGTTAGCAGACGACGTTTAGCGACCCGCCCCAAAACGGCGCGGTTTTGCGCAGATCGAATAATTTTTTAACGCTCACTGAGAAAGTACAAAGATCCAATTCTGGCAATGTTAGATCCAATCCTTCAAAAAAACTTTCATACATGGATGTGATCACAAGATGTAAAACTGCGGAAACAAAATACAAGTCATTTCGAAGATCACGTATAGCGAAAAACTATAAAAAATATCACGTATATCCAATTATTTCGATTTTTTAATAAATTTATATTTAAAAAAAATTTAAGTATTAAAAACATACATCAATACAGAATTATATTTATACTAAACTTTTATATAAATGAATAAGAATATATTGTTCGTTTAATTCATGAAAGATTTAAATAACATTGGAGGATATTAATGTTTTACTGTATTATATAAGTCTATTCTTATTTATTTTGGAAAAATATGTTTTAAACATTTGTACAAGTACATTAGTTCTGAAATTCAAGATTTCTCATAAAAACTTTTTCTGCCTAAAAACTTAAAAGTAAAATTAATACAATATACGCCTATGTTATGTCATTCAATAATCAAATTCTAAATTAGAAACTCATCAAAGTTATAGTAACTACGTTCTTAAGGGGATGCTTTATACCGTCAAAGTTTTCTGCCGTACCGGCCACAATGTTTTCAATTAAATATTAATTGTTAAAAGCCTTTTTTTGAATTCTAAGAGTTGACGCACAAAGGTAAACTCATTCCCTAATTCTCGGTCAAATTTTAGTTAAATCTATTGGAAAATAAGGACAAAATTTGAAAAATCGCAAGATGTTATATTTTGAAGTAATAGAGTAATATGCGATGTTCAGATTTTTCAAATTTCGTCCTTATTTTCCAATAGATTTATCTGAAATTTGACCAGGTATTAGGTATAAGTTTACCTTTGTGCGTCAACTCTTAGAATTAAAAAAAAAGGCTTTCAACAATTAATATTTAATTGAAAATATTGTGGCCGGTACGACAGAAAACTTTGTCGGTATATTAATAAATACGCACGAATAAATAGCATACAAATTCTGAATAGGTATTATTTATTTTTAATAAAGTAAAAACGCTTGCAATGTACTGAGATATTTTAGTGGTAACAGGAACCTTTGATCTATTTACTTTTTTTTAAACTGTATCTTGTGTCAATACTTATCAATTAGGTATTACGTATTTACATCACATATAGGTTATAAGGTAATTAAAAAATTTCAGAACGATTAATTTATTTTTATTTATTATTTTAGTTTTCGAGTATGAATAATAAATTTGAATTTTCCGCTTTTTAATACTGAAAATACTACGTAAATCATAACCTAAAAGCTCCTCTCATTCGAACCTTTATCTTACTTATAATGTAGCCTGCTTTCTTCTAAGCGCTGCCAAACCTTTTTTAAGCTCTTTTTCATCTCAGTATGTAAAGAAATACGCCAATGCACGATTTCCATCAAGTCAGTGAAAAAGTTCTTGAGAACTCGTCGAAGCAGCGTACCGGAAACAAGGATTCGGTGACCCGACCCAAATCAACGGAGCGACCGCTCGCGGAATCAATGCCGAGAGCTCGCGGCGGCACTTCCTGACGTGCGCCGTGATAGCGACGCAGCCGATACATTGCGCGAGCGCGACCGAGACGGCATCATCCGCTGTCGCAGGAATGCAAGAGAGACAGCGAAAGCAATAGTGGGGGAGGGACACTGTACGGCGCTGCGGCTCGCGACGGCCCGTTCTTCTGCTGGCTCCCCGAGAGCGCTCTTCTCTCATCGTCCGACGTTGTCCGGCTTGACGGGCGTGCGTATAACTTTAGCGAACGAACGGAACCAGCAAAAATCATGGCCCTCCTGACCGTACGTCTTGCTGCCTCGGTGGCGAGACAACTGCCCACCGCCCAGGTAAGCGATCAAACATCTTCCGGGGGGTTAAAATCGCCGAGTCGGCGTGGCAAACAGTCCCGCGACCTGGGCTTGATCTTCAAGCGCGAGACGAACACGAGAATGGAGGGGATGGGAACCGACATTTTTCTTCCCGGCCGCGTTTTTTCAACCGATTTTGGGCATCGAATTTGCGATTGTTGTAACAGATAGCACGGCTGCGATCAAGGAGATTTCCGAGTTCGGAAGAAAATGCGCCGGATTTCGCGCGGGGGAGCGAAAATGGACGTATTACATAAACAGAGGGAGATGGGCCACAGAGGCTGAGAGGCAGTTATGTAATGAGTATTTTGGAGCAGGGTATGGGACGGATGAGACGATGGTATCACAAGGAGGATGATGATTGTTCTGTTTAGGTAAGCTGGCCTGCTGCTGTGGTGGCCTCCAAGAAGTACCATGTCTCCTGCAGTCGCAGATCCGCTGAGATCTCTTCCATTCTGGAGGAGCGCATCCTCGGTACTACCACCAAGGTGAGACTTACTGTATACTTGATTTCATGGTGTACGTTGAATAAGTTTATGTTGTTTATGAATGACATTATTTTATTGGATATGTATACTATATATAAAACTTGTTAAACGCACTACATTTGACCTTAGCAATTGAAAAATATTTTAAAAAATCAATTATATGATAAAATATAAATCTGACAAGATAACATATGACATTTATTCAGTACTTCCAAAAATTTGTAGTATTTCTGTGTTGATTACTTTTCTGAAGGAAATAATCTATTGCAAAATTGTTTTTGACATTAAATAAAAATTTATTAATCTACTATATCAATATATTAAATATTTGATTATTTCATTCAGGTACGCTGTACTTAGTTCATGTAAAATGTAAGAATACAATATTTTATTATTGTCTTAGTGTACATTAAAAAAGTTATTTTTAGATACACTAAAATAATAAAAAAATATTTTAATGATGTTACATATTATATAACATGAAAAGTAAATATTAATAGACATACATGTAGAAACATTATTAATATTTTATTTTATTTTTTTTATTAATTTAAGTAATTTCTATTATTAATTGAAATAATTGACTTTTTCAATATTACATAATTGAAAAAAAAAATTATTTAACTTTAACTTAAAGATGTTTAAAATATCTCAATTTCATGCTATTTTATCTTTGATATTAAATAACATAACAACATAACATAATACATACAATAATTAATTGAATTTTCACTTAGGCCAATCTGGAAGAGACTGGCCGTGTGCTCAGCATTGGTGACGGTATTGCCCGTGTCTATGGTCTCAAGAATATCCAGGCTGATGAGATGGTGGAATTCAGCTCCGGATTGAAGGGTATGGCTTTGAATTTGGAGCCGGACAACGTTGGTATTGTCGTCTTTGGTAATGACAGGCACATCAAGGAAGGTGATATTGTCAAACGTACTGGTGCTATTGTTGACGTACCTGTCGGTGAGCAGCTTTTGGGACGTGTTGTTGATGCTTTGGGTAACCCCATTGATGGCAAAGGTCCCCTTGGCAACAAACTTAGGTTCCGTATTGGTACCAAGGCCCCTGGTATCATTCCTAGGTACATCTTATTTTTTACTATCTTCACTTTTTATTACTACATAAATTACATTTTATTTACAATCTCATAAAATTGTAAAGATCAGTGGCTTAATAACATTATTATTTTAGGGAATCTGTACGAGAGCCCATGCAGACTGGTATCAAGGCTGTAGATTCTCTGGTACCCATTGGTCGTGGTCAGCGTGAGTTGATCATTGGAGACAGGCAGACTGGTAAGACTGCCTTGGCTATCGACACCATCATTAACCAGAAACGTTTTAACGATGGTACTGACGAAAAGAAGAAGCTGTACTGTATCTACGTTGCCATTGGTCAGAAACGATCGACTGTTGCCCAAATTGTCAAGAGGCTGACAGACAGTAATGCCATCAACTATTCCATCATTGTTTCGGCTACCGCCTCTGATGCCGCCCCCCTGCAATATCTTGCTCCCTACTCTGGCTGTGCCATGGGTGAATTCTTCAGGTATAAAATTATTAACATCACAATATTTATAAATATTTATTATTCAGAGAATGATTGAAGGTCATTGATTATGAAAACATAGTTCAAATAGAAAGTATATGTATACTAAATTTACTTCTATATGATCATCTATACAGTTACATTGCGATTACTTTACTTTCCTATTACATTAAATTTTAAAAATTATTGACTCGCCATTACATGTTTTTTTTTTTTTTAATTTCAGGGATAACGGCAGGCATGCTCTCATCGTCTATGACGATTTGTCCAAGCAGGCCGTGGCCTACCGTCAAATGTCCCTGCTGCTGAGGCGACCCCCTGGCCGTGAGGCTTACCCTGGTGACGTATTCTACCTTCACTCTCGTCTTCTCGAGCGTGCCGCCAAAATGAACCAGACTCTTGGTGGTGGTTCCCTCACTGCTCTCCCAGTCATCGAGACCCAGGCTGGTGACGTATCGGCCTATATTCCCACCAATGTCATTTCCATCACTGACGGACAGATCTTCTTGGAAACTGAATTGTTCTACAAGGGTATCCGACCTGCCATCAACGTCGGTCTGTCTGTATCCCGTGTAGGATCGGCCGCCCAAACCAAGGCCATGAAACAGGTATACATAAATTGTCACGATAAAAATTATTTTAATACTTTTTTTTTTAATGAAACACCATATTAATGTTTTAATGTTTTACAGGTCGCCGGTTCCATGAAATTGGAATTGGCCCAGTACCGTGAGGTCGCCGCCTTCGCCCAGTTCGGTTCTGACTTGGATGCCGCCACCCAGCAACTGTTGAACCGTGGTGTTCGTCTTACTGAACTGTTAAAACAGGGACAGTATGGTATGTCTAAATAGTTCTTATAAAAAATTAAATATTATAATTTTTATACCAGTCTAACCTCAAAATCACAACTTCCATATGATTTTTCGGCGCTCGAGGTATAAAATACGGTTCGAGACTATAGTACGTAAGTAGAATATTTACCTCGTATGACTTCCCGCTCGAGCGAAAAACGTCACATGAGGTAAATAATCTACTTCCGCACCCGTGTCGAAAAGTACTATTAAGATAATAGTAAAAACCGGCAATTTTGTTTTCTAGTACCCATGGCTATTGAAGAACAGGTCGCAGTCATCTACTGTGGTGTCCGAGGATACCTCGACAAAATGGACCCCTCAAAGATCACTGCCTTCGAGCAGGAATTCCTTGCTCACATCAAGTAAGTTAAACTTGTAATTGAATATATTGATAGAACGCGAAATCCACTTAAAAAAATATAAAATTCTTTTTAAAATATTTAAAAATAATAATTTTTTGCAGATCCTCTCAGAAAGACCTCTTGGCCACCATTGCCAAAGAGAATACCATCAGTGAATCATCAGACGCTACATTGAAGAAGGTCGTCACTGACTTCTTGGCTTCTTTCAACGCGTAAACACCAAGCGACTCGACTAACAACCGAGATCTAGTTTAGTTGAAACAGCTGCTGCACTGGAGCTGAATCCTGTGCGCGTGTAGTATATGACAAAGTCTGACTGTAAATGTACTCCACGTGCACGCATTGTAACGTCATATGCAAGAAAGAATGGAAAGCAGAAAGAAATAAAGCAACAATTCCACATCCGAACGATAAACTCGATAGTCATATACATATGTTAATACGTTACACGTTGGTTCTTTAATAAAAACAAAAAGTACCTCTTATTTCGTAATTAACCGACATTTAAATGTAAACACCCGACATTGGCATCAAATTACTTCGATTATTGCAAAAAAAAAAATAAATAAATAAAATACATAAAATAAGCAATTGTCAGAAGTAAGATAGTATAATAAACACAATCTGAATAAATGTTAAATTTTTATCAAATTGGAATAGTAGTTATCATTTATGATTTCTATGTAAATGCAAATTAAGATGTTAAACATTAAAGGTAGATTACTAATTAATTTAAATTTTTTAATAAAACTTTATTATTATAACATTATATACATCTTAAAGTCACTTATGCAGTCACTCCAGGGATATTTATTTCATTCATTTTCTTTTTGTTAAAATCTATGCGATCACGGACATTAGTTATTATTCCAGTGGCCACAGTGAGTTTTTGCTCTCTTATCGTAAATGTTTGACCAATTAACATTGGCATACAATCAAGTAGCGTTAATCTGGCTGTAATCTGTTCACCAGGCATTAATATATCTGTACCTTCTGGTAGTAATAAATCTACTCTGGTATAAATGTTCCATGTAGTAGAATATAACATGGAGCAATATCCATTCCGCTGAAAATGACAATTTATATTAAATTTTTTATTTAAATTTAGTGACATTCTGTGCGTTTAGAAACTTGTGCTGCAATAGCACTTTACGCGCGGAGTGTCGAAAAATAATGTTTGATACACGTGATAAATATGATTCGCGTATGAGTGTGGTTGTCACTCATAGATTGTCTGGAATCATTTTTATCACACTAGTATCGCAATGAACTATTTTTTAAATCATTACTCGAAGAGGATATTGTCTGCCTCCTTCAGCTGCAGACAATAGATAAATTTGAGCTTCAAAATGATTTGTGAATTTTTGCGAATTTCTCGCACAAATCCACATTCCTCTTCGAACAGCATTCATTTTGATTCCTCTTAGTAAAGCTCCAACATTTTCGCCTGCTGGTGCTTCTAGTACACTCTTTTGAAAAATCTAAATAGTTAAATATTTAATTTTGAAATTAGATATCTCAAAATAGAAAATCTATTAAAACCTTTCCAATTAATTGAAAAAAAATTAAAGATACAAAGTTTACAAAATTATTATGTTTTACCTGAACATCTGTTACAACAGTCTTTAATCGTTCATCAAACCCTATAAGATCAGCTTCTGCTCCTTTTTTAATTGTACCTCTTTTAATAGTTCCAACAACAACTGTACCTCTACCAGGTACATTAAATACATTATCAATTGGTAACAGAAAAGGTGATTGAAAATCTCTTTCTGGAGTTTTAATATAACTGTCAAGGGCATCAAGTAAAGCTTTAATTGATGAAGTACCATACTCTGAAGTATCTCCATTGAGAGCTAATAAAGCAGAACCTCTTATCACAGGACTGTTTTCACTGTCAAAGCCATAATTATCAAGCAATTCTCTTACTTCTAATTCTACAAGATCCATTACTTCATCATCTGCAAGGTCAGCCTAAAAATATTAACAGTGTGTTTTGCAAAGTGTGCATTATTATAATAATATAAATAAGCTTATAATACAAATTATTAATGAAAACTGCAAGTATTGGTTGTAAGTATACTTAATTATATGAAAATATCATTGCTTACTTTGTTAATAAAAACCACAATTTGTTTAACGCCAATTTGTTTTGCTAATAAGAGATGTTCTACAGTTTGTGGCATTGGACCATCAGTAGCTGCAACTATTAAAATTGCTCCATCCATTTGTGATGCTCCACTAATCATATTTTTTATGAAATCCAAGTGGCCTGGACAATCTGTATGAGCATACCTCCTTTTCTCAGTTTGGTAGCCAACATGAGCAATGTTTATGGTGATACCCCTAGCTTTTTCTTCAGGTGCCCTATCAATTTCATCGTAAGATACATATTTACTATTCTCATTTTTGTCTGATAAATATTTAGTTATAGCGGCTGTCAAAGAAGTCTTGCCATGGTCTACATGACCAATCGTTCCTACATTGCAAACTAAATCACTGGCATTTTGTGAATAAAAACGAATTTTACTGCAATTCGCACCCCAAATATTGCTGTTCCATTTACGAATATGTTTAGCATCAAAATTCAGTTTTTGTGATATCATATGATCGAGAGAACGTAATAATATTCTTTGAAACAACATTTTTTAGCATTAATTTATAAATCCTATAATCTAAAAAAAAACGTTGTTTATCAAAAGAGTAAGGTTAGACTTAGAAATTAACATTGAGTACTAAATACTTACTGTTAAAACTTAAAATTTCCAAAAATATTAAACTTGTTACTGCGATTAGTAGCTGACATTTTAATGTCATACGACAAATCGTTAAATATCAAGATCCGGCATATTGTTTAAAGTTTGATAGACGGCATGATGGATACTTCGCGGAATACGCCAAATGATTGGTCATGGTGTAAAGGGAATGATAGTAGGTATCGCAGTTTCGGAGCTTCGGAGCAATATTATTGTAGGTATAATAAAATAATAATTATTACAGATTTCTACATCGATTTTTTCGTTATCTGATGAGTTGAAAAACAGTGTGTTATAAAAATGGAGGTGTTAAACATCCGACAGATCTCTCTGCTTAAATATACTTATGTCGTATTTATAATTCATATTTTATATAGAAGCCAATAATTTACACGTGAGTATTTTTTTTGATCGGTCGGTCGTTTCAAAATAATTGAAAAAAATAAAATATTTAAAGAGAATATTGGATAATATGAAAATGTTGGTTTACAATTTAATCACTAACTATAAATTAAAGTATAATAATATTTAATTTACAAGTTATTTTAACAGATTATGTCATCATGTTATTCTTACATAACCATCATCATTTACCTATTACTACTGACAAAATGGCATAATAGCGTAGGTAGACTGGTAATTACATTAACGATTTTAATTCAAATAGCTAACGAAATGTCACCAATCCTAAAATTTGCGTTACTTGTGGTTATCCTTATAAGTTGTTATAGAAGTTAATAAAGTAAAATAATAATAATTGGATAATGTAAACATTTGAAAATCGCGCTTCAACAAATATGCGGCGAAAGGTAATAGTACCGCAGTCATATAGTCGTACAGCGCGACAGCGCCGGTTGAACTCGCTGTCACGTCACGAGACTATATACCCTCTGCGGGCCTCCACAATATCCTCCGTTACCCGCAAATCCGCTCCAGAAAGCCAAATTTCGGTCATTCGTGACGGTCAGTAAACATATCTAACGGAGCTCTCTCTCTCTCTCTCTCTCTCTCTCTCTCTCTCTTTCCCGTGCACACATTAACATATAGAACGCATAATAATACACACGCACGCATATATCGCGGCCGAGCGGCGCGGCGTTGGAGCACACACGCAGAGCGCGCTTGCCTGGAAAAAGAAGCGAGACGGAGCTATAGAGCTACGAAAGGAAGACGAGGGCAGAGAGCGTCGCTTGCTCGACTCCGCAACTCCGAAAGCGCTGCGGTGAAACAAAGATAGCGCTAGGAGGAAGTGAGAGAAAGAGGGAAAGAGAAACACGCGCGCACTACGTCAAAGGCGCGAGCGCTGCTCCGAACTGGTGTGCGTGTACAGTGTACTGTGTGTCGCGGGGACTATCGGAGTCGGAGCAGAGGCAAAACGGAGCACATAAACTGAGAGAGAGAGAGAGAGTGTTACTCGCGAGATTCCGGAGTCCAGTGACTGACTGCAGGCGTGGAGCAGCAGCAGCAGCAGTAGCAGCGTGTCTGTGTCCCCCGTGTGTGCAGTGTGCTACGAGAATCGACTCTCTCTCTCTCCTCTGCGTCCCGTGAGCGCGTTTATGTACGTGAGCTCGGACGCGCGCGTGTGCTGGTGCGCGACGACGACGAGGACGAGAGAGGCTTACGTACACACGTCGCGAGAAGTGAGTCCGCGCCCAGTAGCAGCAGCAGGCCGCCCCGAGCTAGCGAGCAGCTAAGAGACGCAAGAGTCGCCCGGGGGCGCGACGCAACGGCGACAGATTCCCCGACGAAGGTGAGTCTATATATCAGCAGCGCGAGCGCTGTAAGGTGGCCCTCTCACTCTCTCTCTCTCTCTCTCATGCTTATTTACGCACCACTCGCGCCAGGGCGAGGTTGCAGTATTGTTCGCGTAACGCGCTATTCCCTCTTTTCTCTGTCTTTATTCTTCCGCTTTTCCTAGTACAAGCATAAGGTCCAGTCTGCCTTCTGTTCTCTCTCTCTCGCTCTCTCTCTCTCTCTCTTTCTCTCTCTCCCTCTGTCCCTCTCTCTCCCACCCGCGCGTCGTATACGCGACCTGCTCATTTTCTCTGTCCAGTGTTCGTACTGCTGCTATTGCTTGCTGCTGCTGCTGTGTTCTCTGCGTATCGTGCGAGTGCGTTTTATCATCGACTCTCTTGCTCTCACGCTCGCTCGTTCGCTGGAGGAGAGCAGAGTGCGCCAACCCATCGCGAATGCGAGTCACGCTCCAAAGTGTTTACGTTACGTGGAGTCACCCAGTTCCCTGATTTATGAGCAGTACTCGCTGCTGCAGTTGCGTGCGTAGGTACTTACGACGTTCTCTATGATGACGGAAAGTGATTCTCGGATGATCTCGCTGCACCTTTCGAGCCTTTTATAGTGTTCTGTATTATATCGTGTGCATAGTGAACTGTGCGAGGTTTCTTAAGCCGAGATAACTGTCATCGTGTTTGGTTATGGCATGATGGTTGCTACTAATTCGTATTTATTATTATTCTTTATTGATCATGTATGGTTTATGTGGCAAGTGATTTAAAATCCTATTTAAAAAGAAGTTATTTTACATTATGGAGAGGATGCTATATAGTATTGTAAAATAATTGTTGCACCTTCATTGGAAACAATAGAAAATGATGTTACAGCTGTATACAAGTCTGTGAGAAATGCATTGTTTTGTAAGAGTTCATGGACTTTGATTTGATGTTCAGTCAAATGGTAAAGTTAGTATGGCTGTGCACAGTAGTATTTCCAGCTGACTCCATTTTCTCTGTGCTACTTTAATTGAAAATATTCTTCATGAATTAT
>JAPYZP010001106.1:0-23239 GCA_030522985.1 Torymus sinensis | reverse complement strand
AGAGATGGATGGCTGATGAGTTGGGTGATGAACGATGAAGGTGTTTTTTTTGTAACAATGGTTCGCGAGGTCGAGATAAGAGCTGCTGTTGATGGAAGATTCGTTATGTGCGTTCTTCGGAGAAATGATTCTAAATGTAGTTTTTGTGGCACGTAATGTTATTGTTAGAGAGGTTTCTTTCGAAATTTTGTAAGGCGAAAGGAAAAGAAAGGAATAGGAAGTAATTATTTACGAAAGTTTCTTATATACTTTATATGCGAGAATAATGAATTGACACAAATAATTGAATAATTAAATATCATAGGTAAATACGTAATGTAAAAATGAAATCTGAAGAATCACGTTTCGAAGATTCGAATACATATATTCAATGTTTTCGGTTTACAAAATTTAATCAGAATTTTTTTTTCTTCAAATATTAACATTTTTGATCGAACTAAGGACTGATTTTTCATCATTAATACAGTGGCAATAATTTATCCATTTCCTAAACCCGCAAGACATCCGAAACTTTTGTGCACCACCAAACATCACCCGTGTCTTCTTCATTAACAAACCAATCCCTCATCCGTCATTTTATTGACCCTCCCCCATCTAGTTCCGTAATCTCAAAGAGTCCCGCCGCGGCGCCTCCTCTCCACCCCCTTCTTTCGCACGCCCGTGCGGCGCGTATTACGAAACTCGCGGCTCGCGCGCATTGTCTCGGCAAAGACAAAGCGAGGAGAAGGCGAGCGGCGGCGGCCCACGCGCGGAAATACTCGGCCGCCGCTATACGCCGCGAATGGGAACGATGAACCGGCTTCGATGCGTCCGCTATATACGGCAGTGCACTGCAAGGCTGCCCCGTCGCCTCTTGTGACCTTTTTTCCGCCTTTTTGTTGCGCCTCTACTTTGGTTTTCTTCGAGCGGAAGTTTGAGCTAGCGAATGCTGTGAGATGGGAATTGTAGGAAGAATCCGAACTGAAAATATCGTATTCAGTTGTACGAAAGAGGTTCCCTTATGATTTCTAGGCAATACGGCTGGCAGGTAATATTTTGGCACTCGTTTTAAAGGGTTGAGACAATTGTCGATAATTGGTGTCACGCGGAATACATTAGGTAAAATATTCGTACAGATCTTTAAGAAACAATTTTACATTAACGTTCGTTTCATTACTATCGGGTATAAATATAGTAATTATTGTCGTGTAATATTCAAGAAACAATGGACTTCTTCGCCCTAAAGATACAAATATTCTGCTGACTTTGACAACTAGAATTATTCTTTTTCAGAACGAACAAACAACCTACCTATGCACGTAACCAAACTTGGATATAAAATTACTCCTATAAATAGAACTTACAGAGCAGGGGAGAAATTCGATGTCCTCTGGTCTACACAGGAGAAACTGTTTACTCCAATCACGGGCGAAGATGACGCGAACCGACGAGTGAGTCAGCTGGAGCGTCGGGTGAGCACCACAGGGTTAATAAACACTTTGCCAAAGGCTGCCGACAAGGATAAACAGCGCTGAGTTATGATCTTAACGGTACTTCGCTGATAATTTGGAGACTTGCAGTAATCGTCTAGTGGTAGAGAATTCGAGAAAATCGTGAATTATGCTGTTGTCGACTACTTGTGGATGGATTTTCGGTATAGCGAAATCATGCGTTTCCAGGAGTCCGGCTAATGGATTCTGTGAAAATAATTTTTGAGCCGGATTAAAGTGAAAAGCTGCTTGGTTTGAGGTAGTAGTACAAATAAATAATCGTAACGTGAGCATGATGTATGTCTAAATGTGTAGCAAATATAGAACGAAAAAAAATGTATAAAAATAGTTGTTACATCGAATAAAATCTACCTTTCTTCTCTTTGAAAAACTCTTTCGAATATATACTTAAATAACTTCCATAACAATCATTCTTTGGTACTCTCAAGAATATAATGCGGGGAATGAAAATTTTTCCTGACTTAATTTCATTTCACTCAATACATTTCTCGAATATTAAATAAATTCTTTTGAAAAATTTTTATATATATATTTAAAAATCGGCAATTCTGAAACTGGACATCTGATAAGTTCAATGAATAGCCGCGCTTCATAAATTTATCGAATATTGAACAAATTCTTTTGCAAAATTGAACGAAATACTAACCTTTACGTGGAAATCTGAGAATTTCGATAAATTCGACGCAGTACCGGTTGTGCTTAGCGATTCAGAGCACGTGAAAAATTCATTAAAACACGCGTCACTTCGCCCCCGCTATAATAGCTGCCGATTGTGGCGGCTACTTACCACGCGACGGGGGAACAAAGATATTCTCTAATGGCATGGAAATGGTTCTCAAGTATATCGACGGACGTTGAGAGGAAGTGCAATCGTCAAGTGCCATTCGGAGTATAGTGCAATAGACATCGATATCGTCTGACATTCGACGTGAGGATTTAGAGCTTTTCCCCGGCTTCCCCATTTCGTTCAACAGTTTTGAGAGAACATTTTCAAGTCTTTTCTGGTCACTCTGCAGTGCTGAGCTATCGTTTCCTTTTACACGGTCACACTGAGGTGGTGACAAATTTTATACATTGCAGCAAATCTCGTTATCTAATGCTAAATTTGGTAATCTGATTCTTCAAGTTACTGTACCAGTGAGATAGTAGAATCAAATAATGTTCCATTCAAAATTGGTTTTCAAATATCCGAAATTCACTCAAGGGAACGTATGAAACAATTATTACTAATCATTAAATTTAGTAAATGTGGATAACATTATGGAGAATGAGCCAATGACTGTAGCAATTAGCAGTAAGGTTATTTAATAATTCAGTTAATTTTGTGAAAAACAAATAACACAATACCGCAGTGTAAAATTGCGTGAACGCACGATGACACAATGATTCTTTGATGTAACTTCCGTGATTGTTATCTGTACTTGGAAGGTAACAGTCGAGTTACAGTGAAACTCTAGTATTAGTTTTCTTGTCTAACATCTACAAACATCAATTACTCACCAGAAGTAAAGCATTCTTACAGAATGTAATACAGGCAAATCGAATCGAGTCATCAAAATCAATTATACAAGAAACAGAGTGAGTTGATAGTTTGTGTTCATGATGTTGCTTAACAAGTTAAACAAGATTAAAAATTCTAAAATAATTTGTAAATAATAATAGTTTAAAATGTACAAATTAATACCAAAACATTAAAGTATTTCCCTGGTGAAAATCAATTCCATTGTTTGCCTGATAAATAGCAAATTTCACGAATAATCGTCAAAAACTGGACCCTTTTCTGGCCATTTCTATCCGTCGATGAAATGATTTTTCCCATCATATTCACTATTTAACAGACAGATTAATAGAATAAGTTTTTTTTACAGATTTACATTAGCTTATTTATGAGTTTTGAAAAGATATTAAAGTTAACCATTTTTTTAGTTAGGAAATGGCTAGTAAGAGGCTTGCTATTATGGCGAGGAGTGAGAGAGACAAAATCAAACGGAATCATTAGCCATCTTTTTTTTTAATATTTGATTTTGAATACATGATCAAATTACCGAGAAAATTTAGTAAAAACATTTTAAGGTTGTGTTATCTCCATTAAATAGAGAATATGACTGAAAAAATCGTTTCAGCACTATCTAGAAATTATCTATTTTGACTAGCCATTTATTAAGTTCCTATAATCATTTTTTGATAGAGAGATTTCTAGCCTGGTTAATTTACAATTTCTAACAAAATTTATAAAGTATATTGAAAAGAATGACAATTTCTTTTCAGGAGCGCGCAACGCCTACAATACCTTTAAAATATCAACCACGAAGAAAGACAGCTGGGAGAATTCTCGTTCAAAAGCCGACGAGAACTTCATAAAAGAGCGCGAAACTCAATAAAAAAAAAAGCGTATAGTGCCTCGGCCCCGAGCACGAGGAATCCACAGTATAACAGAACATTCCTCCGTCGCCGGGTTATCTCGCTCGTGTCTCGCCTTCGAGTCGCGAAAAGCAGCTCCTTTCTTTTTCTTTTTTAAGTATTTTATCTTCGCGATTTTTACATCTCCCTCGCTTCTCTCACAGGCGCACGATCACTTTCGCTGCGGCGCTCGCTGGTTCGCCAGTGAGTACAACATCAGGAGATTTTCGAGATTGCAGGCTGGCGACTGGCGCGCACGCGCGTTTTCGAAATTCAACCGCTTTCTTATCTTCGTGGAAATAAATTCCGATAGGGACTCGGCTCGGAGTGTGTCGAGAGGAGTTTCCTCGTTAGATGAGGGTCAGAGAAGGTAGTTTGGCTAAATGCTCGGCCTCTTGAGCAATGAATATTTAGTAATGATTTTGAGATATAATTGGTTTTAGAAATATCCACGTGCTCATTAGGTGAAACGAGGTAGGTTTAAAGCTTTACTTTTCAGAAGCGACAGATTTTGAGTACGCATTTATGGTAAAAACTGGGATTCAGACATTTTGAAAGATGTCTGCACATTGAAAGTCAAAGTTAATAAACTTTGATAATTCTTTTTTGCCAATACATCAATATTAATGATTTGTCGAATAAATATAGCTACTTAACATAATTTATTTACCTAGTGCGATTCATCACCAAAGATGTTACGTAATTGCCGTTCTCAGCGTCTCGTCTCGCCCTCGCGCCCCCAAGAATTTCCCTTCGCTCGCGCGCTAATAGTCGCTCATTTTGACCGCTTATCCATTTATTCTCCGCTCGGGAAAAGAGTACCGCGCATTTTTCTCTCCTCCTCCTCTCTCTCTCTCTCTCTCTCTCTCTCTCTTGCCGCCCGCTCGTGGCCTTGATCTTAATTCCGTGCCAATTGCTCTCTCTCTCTCGCTCTCTCTCTCTCTCTCTCTCTCTCTCTCTCTCTCTCTCTCTCTCTCTCTTGAGCCTCGCAAGGACGTTTGTACGTAAAAACCTCCTCGACGACGTCGTGTGACCCGTGAAAACCACACGAGAGTTTGGCTCCTCGTTATCCTTTTATAATTTCGGCTCTCGCGAGATGCCGTCGTCGCTGTGCGGTGTATTTAAGGCTACTTCGCGAGCGGAGTTGCTATAAATAGCGCGCGAGCTCGCGGGTACGTAAGTATTGGAATTAATGAGGCGGGGATAATTTGTGGGAAGTTCTTCGTTTGGGGAAGGAGCCGGTTGTTAATAGAGGCTAAATGAACATAATTAATGGTGCTTCGAGTCTTTTGAATAAAGTTTACCGGTTTCGAGAAGTTCTTTGTTGCTGAATTTGCTAAATGATCGGCTTTTAGCATTTCAAATACTTAGTCAACAATATTCATGATCAATATTTATGATTTTTTCCATATAAAGTAAATGAACTTCGTGATATATATGATTGGTAATATTTTGAGGAGAGGGTAAATTAAAAGACGCAAGTCATGAGATTATGATTTTAAAGTCTTTTATTAAAGTTTTTTTTCGGAAACAGTATGTACTGCTGACGTGATAATATACACACACAATTATTTATATATAGTTTGGTCAATCTTAAGTGGCTCGCTTTCAGCCAGAAAAATAGTAGTCGTACAAAAACAAAGAAGGGAAAGAAAGGGTAGGAAAAGATAATAGATAAATTTTCACACGTAGTACAAAAATAGTTAAAGAAACGCATAAAGGGAGAATAATTTCTGAGAAAAAGTATAAAAAATAATTAAGTAATTGAAATAATGTTTGTAAAAGAATAAAACACGAAAGTACATAGAACAAAGTAAATACGCGTCTATATATTACATAACGGAATCTCACTCGCGGACATTTTCTCGACACATCAGTCCGCCATTTTCTTCATCGTCATCATCGGCTCGCTTAGCTACTCTCTCTCTCATTTAAATAATTTGATTATTAAGAGAAAATAATTAAAAGTGGCAAAATTCAGATCGTCGAATCGCTAAAAATAAATCACTAAAAAAGAATTACTTTTCCTCTCGTCTAGCGTCGAATGGTAGTATATATATATATATACCTCATCTTTCGAAAAAGGTTACGTCGAATTCGCAACAAAGCTTATATTATATATATATATACGTAGAAAAGAAACTTCTTGCTTCCTCCTTCTTGTGCGCAATCGCGCGCGTGTGCGGAGATTCGCAGCGTCTCCCGCGAGACGTCGACGAACCTAACAATGTCTTGACTTAGACGAGGAACGAATAAAAAATGAGATTTGGATATTGGCTCTCATGTATTGTTAACACGGCAATTAATGGGCCTTGGCGTTGCTGTTGATCGCTGATTTAGTAGAATCCATCGCCGGTGGGGTCGTTGATCCAAGGGTAGTTGTTGGGACAACGCACGCAGGTCTGCAGGTTGATGGTCTCCCCGGGAACCTCTTTGGACGTGAGCTTGCAAGAGTGGGGTACCCAGCAGGCAGGGATGCCTTCGACCGTGCACTTCTCCCTCCAGGGCTCGAAGGTCTTGGCCTCGCTGATGGTGCGTGGGTTCTGGATCCACTGGATCACCTGGGTCATCGTCGTGAAGTAGACGTCGTTGTGGTCCTTCAGGGTCTCGTCGATCCAGTAGAGGAAGGCGTCCAGGAATTCGGGGTTGTTCTTCAGCCAGGCAGCGTGGAAGAAGAGACCGAGGGGCGCTCGGTTCTGCTCATAATGCCGGTTGAAGTTGTGCGTAAGGAAGTTGTAGAACTGGTCGCCAGTCAGGATGTTGGAGCACGAGTCAACCATAGCACAGCCGGGCAGGTACTCGTCGTTCTCGGGATCCTCACGACGGTCGAGCTCGTTCATCACCATTTCCCAGACGGCGTGAGACCTGGAACACGAGCCGGGTTTGTTTGATTTATAGCGTTAGACATACGTTGGATAGGATTAGGTCTGACAGAGGCGCGTGTCACTTTACGGTCACTAAGTTGTTGCAAGAGTTGCGGAGTAATTTATGACTCATAAACATATGATTAATATTCATGAGATTTTTTTAACAGGAACATTAAAGTATTAGGTTAAATATGAAGAATGATGTATTATTTAACCGAGGATTATATCATCAGAGTATCATCATTGACATCTTCATTTTTTAGAACGTCAGTGTCTTATTGGAAATTTAATTATCATAAACGTATATTGTTGATGTAGCAAGAATACAAAACTTGAGGATAACGTAATCGTCATAGCGAAAGGCCATATTGCTGTTACAAAACACTTTTGAATAATTGAAAACAACACACTTTACGTTCATCAGCTTATGCCATAATTTTAAAACACTTGGATTTCAAAGCTAGGATCTATCTTCCAGTAAATGACACTCACCTAGTAGGGCATTTCTGGAGATTTCCGTGGCAACGATGGGGCATCCTGAAGTACATGGTGTAGGGCCATAGGGGTGGGTTGTTGAGAGCAGCGGTGATGGTGGAGTCGTACAGGAAAGCCTGCTCTTCCATCATGGTGAACTGGTTGTTTCCACCTACTCTCAGGTAAGGTGCACGTACACCGACGACGCTGTTATCAGTAAGATTGGCGTATTTCTCGGCGATGATCCTCATACCGGCCATTTCCTTGGCCCAGTCGTCAACGGTGGCCTCAGACCAGAACCTCTCGTCGTCGTTATGCCTGTTGAACGAGATCAGCACGTGTTTCCTTGTGTCAATGATAATCGACGGTGGGGAAGGAGGGGACGGTCACGCACCCACGCGTGTTACGCAACAACGCGAGCGGTGTGTGCAGCGATTAGAGAAAGTCTGGCTCGCTCTCTCGTGCACGGCGGTGGAGACGGCGGCACCGAGAGTTATTTACATAGGAATGCAACGAGGCATGCGTCGACGGGAAAAAATTTTTCGAACCCGTAGCGCGCGTGCCGCAACTTTCATCCTGCCTCTCGCCTGGTGCGGAGGAGGTGTGGGATTGATTCAATTGTGATTGATTAATAAAGGATCCCGCGCGTTTGGTGCTTTTGTGGATGAGGCAACCTCGAATTTAACCCACCTTCGTTGTATGACTCAACATGATTCTCGGTATTGAATGAATGATGCGCGGTATGCACGCGTAGGTTTGTTTGCAACTATCTAGAATCTTGTACGTCCGGTGTAAAATGCTAATCTTGCAAGTAATTCTTCACTTTATCGTTAAGTGGTTTGTAATCTATACTCGAACATATTTAATCATTATTGATGAAATCAAATGTAATTACTATCTTGAAAACCTAATTTTAATTACAACGTTTCTTCTCTTAGCACTAATACTTTCATCTAAACTTGTGAAAAGTTGTTAAACTGATATTCTACGATCACTAATAGAAATTT
This sequence comes from Torymus sinensis, assembly GCA_030522985.1. NCBI lineage: Eukaryota > Metazoa > Arthropoda > Insecta > Hymenoptera > Torymidae > Torymus > Torymus sinensis. The sequence goes on along the minus strand of JAPYZP010001106.1, from coordinate 15,001 downwards.
AACAATTAAAGATCGTACCATTGTTTTCAAAAAAGACGACCAGCTGACCTACTTTCTACCTACACCGGTAATTAGTATTTTAACGATTTCATACGGCAGAACGGAGAACACCATTGACAATCATCTTTCTGAACGAACAATAGCCAAGGTCTACAACCGGAAGCGACGTCGACGACGACGAAATCGAAGCCCAAAATTCCCGGCGCAACTAGAGAAAAGTGAATATTCAACTTACGAAATGGAGTGGACGGCGATCTCGTGTCCCTTCCTGTGCATCTCCTGCATGGCGGAGTAGTTGGTGTACTTGTGGGAGACGAAGAAGGTGGCCTTGATGTCGCAGCCGTTGGGATTCTTACGCTTGCCGTTGAAGATCTCCTTGTACAGGCCGATGTTGTTGTTGTTGATGGCATCGTCGAAGGTGATGGTGATCATCTGGGGCACATCCTTGGGAGGCAGATCGCTGGGGATGGTTGTACCGTCCTCAGAGCAGAAGCAATCGGGCAGCACGCACACGGTGGGGTCGCAGGCCGGCGCTCGGTTAGGGTCGTTGTCCATGTCTGCGCAGAGAGAAATCGACCGTGGTGTCGGATACTTTCACAAATGCGTTCTCTCTCGGTCTCGGGGACAAATGGCGCGGTAATATTTTTTTTCTTTCGTAAGGGAACGTATTTTTCAGGGATGAAAGTTCGCGGGAAGTTATGGACGGGTGGCAAGTTTTACGAGTCGGCAGCTTTTATGATGGATACGAGCTGATTGGGTGTAAATGTATTATTGGTATGTATAAAAGTTCTCATATAGAAGTAATGACAAAACTTTTTTACTCAGGAAATAAATGTATCTGCGAGTTAACGGGACCAAATCGTGCGATCTGATTTATACGGATGAAAGCTACCTACAAATTATTCTGACAAAATGTTTATCATAAAATTAAGACAGTGATTTTTTAGAAAAGTAATTGTTGGTAGTCTTTTAAATTATTATTCTCTTTGATATTTTGTTTGCAAGAAAATTGAATAAAATTATTATATTTTAATTTTAAGAACTTAGCTACAACCAAACTAAATAATAATCAACTAGATTGGTATTATGTCAATCATTTAGTCTGGGTAACCGTCTGGGCAAATATAAACGCGTTTATATGATTCTAAAAGCAAATCAAGCATCATTTTTTATGAATTTACGAAAGAAAACTCACCGCAAACGTTCTCGTCGGATCCGTCTCCGCAGTCCTTCTCGCCGTTACAGAAGAGTCCGCGCTCGATACAGTTGCCATCACCGCAGGCCAGAGAGCCGTCGGGGCAGAGTGGCTCCTCGGTGAACAGCTGGGGCTTGATCTTGCGCTCCTTGTTCTTGATCTTGCAGTTGTTTACGGCGCCCTTCCAGTCGCACGTCTGCTTGTCGATATCGAAGTAAAGTCCAGCCGGGCAACGAATAGCCTGGAGACCGGAGCTCGTGCACTGGATGACATCGCGGCAGTTGTCGCCGTCGCCAGCCACCAGCCTGAACCACTCGCCAGCGTCCTTGTCCTTGCAGAGCTCGCTCTCGAAGCTCTCTTCCTTCTTGTCTTCCTGACGCTTCACGCGACTCGACGCCGCCTCTGTAATTCACAAGGAAAGGATATGCGTGCGCGTTAGACTAATGTGTGTAGTTGATTATATTTATGTGTGGCTTAAAAGTAAAACGTACATATATATATATATATATATATATAGTGCGCTGAGAAAAAGTAGAAAGAGTCAAAACGTATTTTACGACTTGAGAAAACTTTCGATTAAAGCGTATTCCTATATATACAGCGTGTATCTTTATGATACGCGTATGCGGTATACTTTTAACGGATGATCCCCGAGGCGTTTTAGAAAAGCCGTATTTTAAAGTATGTCACCCGCAGTCAATCAAAATATGATGATCGAAATTTCACGTGATACCGGAACTTCTCTTACATTTTGACTTGTGTACATCGTGTGCAAAAATTTTCTCCTCATATTTTACGAATTTAGTCAAAATCAATAATATATATTTTAGTTGTAAATATAGAATTCACAATTTTATGCGAAGTGCAGAATTTATTGTGGATGAGAAGAAAATTTTTTATTTTGTACAATGGTGTCATATACAATATTTTTCTTATACTTTATAGAGTATGATTGAGAAAAATTATCAAATGATACGACTTTAAAAGCATTAATAAATGAACCATAATAATTAAAACAATAAATTTTGTTTCTTGAATTTATTTGACAATTTCTTGATATGGCTTTTTGTAAATTTTTAGATTAAATTAAAATAGAAACGCAAAATGTAATAATTGCACACACTGCAACTTATTTAACAGTTACTAATTTAAATGGTTTTTTTTCTAATTATGTATTGCAGCCATAAACTATAATTTAACTAATAATAACTTGAAAGCTTAAAGTCATGCTTTAAAAGTACGGTACATTATTTTTCCATTTAAAAGTTACCTTTTTTATGATAAAAGAATATGTCTTAATAGCTACGTAAACGAGTAATTTTTCTCGACTTTACTGCTTTTTCCATCATATACTTAATTTTAATTTCTACCTGAAAGATCAATAGCTGAAAGTCTTTCAGTAGGCACGAGACAAGAAATATGTAAAAGGAAACGCACGGCTGCTCCAGTTTTTCATCCAGCAAATTAGAAGCAAACCAAATAAACATCATATCTCGCCACTACCTTTTACTCGCGAGGTAAACGCCCGAATTCTTTGCTGGTATGTTGAGTGCAGTGATAAAAAAAAAGACGTGAAACCAATCTTTTTTTTTGTCCCATCATGCTACTTGTTTTACTGGTTTTAAATTATTTTTAGCTGCAGACGCAAAGACAAATATTCCAGGTATACAGTGAAATAAAGAAAACTGTCATTCTCTGCAAAAGAAAGCGCTGGCAAGCGAAATATGAGCTGGCGCAGAAGAAAACGAATGTCTGTTTATGTTTATCCTTAAGGAAACACGCTAAAGTACTGAAAAGTAGCTGACAGTTTAATAAGTCGAACAATTTGTTACTCACGACTTACTGATTTATACATTCGCTTAAATTGAAAAACATTAAAATGCCATTAGAATGATTTGTGAATTCATTACAATTTCCTATAGCGGCTTTAAAAATGATAGACGGCTGTTTCCCCCAGATAAATAATACGCCGACAACTTTAACGATTACGTTTCGAGGCACGTAACACATATACCCTGCACAAAACGAATAAAATAAATCTGAATATACTTTTTCGCGATTTTTCTCTCAATTTTAAAGCTATACTAAATATTTTCGCATAAATTTGACAACTGAAACGCCGCCCCTGCCGGCGCCCGCAGCCAATTGAAATTCCGAAAGCGAAAGTCGCATATATTTTCACTTCGAGGAGCGTCCCGTCGCGGATATCCCCCAAAAGAGTCAAAAACCTTCGTTGAAAAGACTCTCCGCTCGTCCAATGTATATATAAAACCCGTCCCTCATTGTGCGCGTCCCCAGCCTCTTTTACGCGGAGAAAGGCCGTGCGGGTACACACAAGGTGCGCGCGTGCGTGTACTTTTTTTCAGCCTCGTGACCGGACAGGTTCTCTCTCTCTCCACACACACAGATACATGTGACTTTCGCGCGTGTGGTGCTGCTGTGGAACCCTTCTTCATTCGATTTCCACTCGCTTATAATAAACGATCGGGGCCCGCGCGCTCGCGATCGGCAGGGAAAGTTGTTTCGCCGCTCGAGAGGAGGAGGAGGAGTGACGTCACCCCCCATCCGGGACACCAGACTCCGCTGGCTTTCACGCTCTAATCTCTTATGCAACTTCTCTCTCTCTCTCTCTCTCCTCTATCTCTCGTGTAGCTGTGTGGTACGCGAGAGCGAGTGCGCCGTGACTCCTATTTTATTAGACTTTTCCATCTCGCGGGATGCCTTTTATCCCCGCGATTTATTCCGGGTAGACATACCCATAGTCGCTCCCTATTCCGAACACGCATACAATGCGGCTTCTCGTTTTTTTTTCTCTTCTCTTTTTAAAGAAGTTCTTCGTTGAATTGGCGAAGACAATGCGCTCGCGATCGATTTGTCAGAGCGACGGGAGCGACAGAGAGAGATATAGAAGTGGAAGAAGAAACGTTTGCGATTTGATTAATGTTTCACAAGAGAGGCGGCGCGGTGTAATTTGAAATGCGCTTTGGCGTAGACGGATCGAGGGGAAAAAAGGGGCGAGGCTTGCTTTAAATGCAAAAATCTCTTACGAAATCGGTTTTGACGATATTTCTGACACTGAATATTTGAATAGGCAAGCGCACGCGGCACACCTGCCCCGATGAGGCTGTGACTTTACGAAATTTCATTGATTAGCATAAAATACAAGCGCCCGAATAGGTTTTAGCCGATTATCGAGTATAATCGTTGTTGTTGGCGCTTTTTTCGAATAGTAAGTAGCGGATTGACACATTTTTTCTTCTTCTTCAATAGGCTCGGGCGGTTGATAAGCTTGGGCTTTAGCGAGGATAGAAATATTTCCAGAATAAATTCGTATTAAAAATGTATAATTTTACGTATATATTATGGCTTGATTTATAATAATTTATTGATATTTTGTTTCAAAATTCTACTTTATCATGGAGTTCTTCTCAAACTAAAATAGACTTGATTATTTTAATAGTTGACGATTACAGAAGAATTAACTAATTTTCACGAAAATATATTATTTGCATATATTATTGCGTTCTTTTGCATTCGTATTAAAAAAGTTATTCAGATATTTCAATAAAAGTTACGTGATTACACGTGTGCTTAAGTCCGGGAAGAGATTAAAATAAAGTATGGCGAAAGTATGACTGCAGTTTCCAGCGCAGATGCTCACAATACTTTCGCTATACTTTCGCCATACATTATCGCTTTAATACTTTTCTTATATTTCTGAAATAAAATGCTTTTACATTTTTAACAAAATTAGACGCACTCGTTTCCTCGTGCTTTATTATCGTTTTCCTAAGTAAAAAGCGCGATCGGTTCGGATTCTTTTATCAATTATTATTTTTGATTCTCGTGTATACCTAATAATACCGATGTGCTAATCGTGTCAAGAAAGTGGAAATTTTTATCCATGATTGAAGTAAAAACACTATTGCTTTCCCACTAAAAGTAGCATTCCACTTGATGGAATTTATAGAGAAACTCTGTCGAATATATTATTGGATACTTTTTACACATTCACAGTGCTAACAACTTTAGGTAGAATGAATAGGCCAATAAATTAAGTTAATAGTAGATTGATTCGTAATTCAAGTGAAATTCGCTTAGTAAAAAGAAATAAACTGAATATGCATTTGTATAGTCTAATTGATTCGAGAAAAATGAAATGATTATGGGAAAATTTTGAAAAGTTATTGAATATCGTTAAAGAACTACTTATAAAACATTGTAAATCAATTCATATAATTATAGATTTACGTATCTATATTGGTTTTTAAGTAGATATGAAATTGCATATTAATTTTCTCTTCATAGTAACAAATTTAACGAGATTTATTATAACAAGTCAAAATCAATTATTAATATAATATTAGAAATGATGAATCAGCGGAGAATTGCGAAATATTTGAAGTATCGTTTAATTAATCTTAAATCATATCAGCGTATAATAAAGATTAATTTTAACTGCACGGCAAACGTTCGCTTTAAATATGATGAATTTAAAATAATTGCTATAGAAATTGAATGCTATTAATATCCATATATTATACAATACCATACTTTACATTTGACGGATAGCCAATTACCGTAATTAATGAAAATTAATACATCAGAGTTCGCGCACAAACATCCCCGATTGGCCAATAAATTCGATGCCAAATGAAATTTAGAAAGCTCTCCCCCCGAAAACAATTTCTTCGATGATAATCGATCTCCCCCGTATCTCCCCCCTCGGCATCTCAGCACATAACTTTTTATTGCGTTATTATGTACACCTGATGAAAGTCTAATCGCACAATTGTAAATGATGGGGTAACGTGCGGCCATTTGCGGTTTTCTGGCTTTAACAATCGTAATAAAGAAATACCTCGCGCAAGCCCCCGCGGCGAAAATCAATGCTCGGAAAAAGTCGCTTTTATCAAGATATAACTCGCCCCGTCATTTCGACTTCGCGTCTCTCTCTCTCTCCCCGCGCAGTTCTCGAGCTGCCGGGTGAAATTGTGGTGAAATTTCTCGGGGGAATAAAAGGAGGCTCTAATTATTTTGTGTACACCGTGGAGAAGAGAGCTTATCCGAAGATTGAGGATAATGGACAGCACAATCGGCGGGCTCTGAGAGGTGCGCGCTCGATTTATGGTTGCTGCGCGCGCGCACCGCGAGATAAACTCCCGTGACCCTCTTTTGCATTCATTCTATGCGCGCACGCTGGAGAGTCGTTTGATTTATGCAAATGAACCCGATACCGAGGGATGGATCGAATCGACTGTGGAAAACTATCGTATCGGCGGTTGTCGATTAGTCATCAATTTAGTTTTTTTTATCAAAGTATCGTCATTCTCTAATTGAATATCTATGATCTCTTATCTTGACAATGTCTCTCGACCCTTGATTTATTATATTACTCCAGTGTTGGATTGGTTATCGTTCTCTTCTAATAAAGTGATTTGAGTGAAATGAGTATTCAAACAAGCTGTTAAATATATCAGTAATTCGCATAAAGCATTATTTACTAGATTATAGAGTATACGTTGAAACGGAAATTTTGTTTGTAGAGTTTGTAGTAAGTAAATATAGCAAAGTTAAGACGGGGCTGCGCAGAATTTACCTACATATAATATTATCAGAAAAATTGCATTCTTTGCAGAGCCAACCGAACATAATATTGTGCCGTAATCCGATACCGCTGTGTATCGCTAACCGCAGAAACCATAGAAAGTTTAAGGCGGAGACATTGTATAAGTGAAAAGTTTTTCAGCGGATTTTTCCGCTGCATTAAATTTCGTAATATCAAGAACTTTTGGAAAACGAGGAAAATTGAGGAAACAGATGCATGCAGGAACTTCTACTTTCATGTGAAACTTGAAGCGCAACGTTTGCTCCGAGGATCGCATCAAGATAAAGCAATGCCTTTTAATATTCATAAACTGATGCCTCAGATTAGATAAAGTTATTCCTTCGGCAGAATTAATTCATAAAATGAACTGTTTAAAATTCAACAAAAATTCTTCCTGAAAGTCGCTTGCAACATTCTTATATAACGCGTGTTTTTAATGTAACATTATTAAATATCACAAAACCAATATTATTAAACACCAAGACCACTCAACTATGCTGGCAAAAAAAAGAAGAAAAACAGTTTTCCAAGTCGGAATCTCACAACCTGACGGTCTACGTCAGCGCACTGAAAAACTCCCCTTCTAAAGTTTATCAACCTCCAATTCGAAAACCAGTCGGGGCCTTAGCGGGTGAAATCAGTCTCTCGAAAATAGCGTTCCCGATTCGGCGCACGTTCTCCTCGCTCTCTCTCTCTCTCTTTCCCGCCCGACATGAGGAAAATCACGCACACGGTCTTTAATTACGGTTAGAAAGTCAAATCGCGAAAAAAGTCAGAACCAGAAAACAGACTCACCGGCACAGACGAGCGCGAGCGCGAGCAGCAGCACCAGCTCGCACCTCATCTTCTCTCTCTCTCTCGTCTTCTTCCTGTCTTCTTCCCGTCTACTTCCTCCTCTCTCTCTCTCTTGGTTGTCTGGAGATGACTTTCTTCTCAGTGTCTCACTCCTCAAGTCTCTGTATGTGGCACTGATTTATATCGGCGCGAGCGCCCGACGTATTTCGCGCTTGCGTCCTCTCCCAGTGTGAACGTGTGTATAGGAGCCGTCGCGGACCTTTCGGTGCCGAAGGTACCGCTTAGCAAAGACTGGCCGTGGCCCGCCACTCACCGGGCACTTATATTTCCACCACCACCGCCCGAGCTACCAGTGGGTCCCACTACCGCTCGCGAGCGCAACGCGCGCATAAGAGAGCGACAGTCGCTGGGCCCCGGGCCCCGGCAGCGGCGTTGCTTGTTGCTGCTGCTGCAACCCTGCGCGCGTATAGGTATAGTGATACCATTCGCAGTTGATATTTTCATTGGGTTGATGTTTTAGCTTTTTTGCGATGTGGGGGTTGGGGTGGTTATGGGCCCAATGTGACTTGTTGTTATTTGAGATCGTTATCTAGACGACGGCTAATGATGCACCGAAGATATGATAAACGAGTGTGGCAATATTTCTGTCGTGGGAATTCTTCTGAAGGATTTTGTAAAACTTTTCGAAACGTGTACGATTTAGATTGTGGTGCGCAAGTACTAATCGTTGCAGGTGCATTAGCTGCACCCATGTCAGAATCTGGCTTATCTACACGACACTGTTGGAAAAAAGCTTTTAATATACTTAAGGTCAAGATTTACTTGAGAACAAATTTTGTACGAAAATTTCTACATAATTGGAGATAATAACATCATATATCAATAAATAATGCGCAGGTTTTAAATAACGACAAGAGTTGCGATGAATAAAGAACTGTATGAATTTAAACTATTGAAATTAGATTCATGGCCTTCAGAATGTATCGACTTTTTTCTTTCATAAGTTATGCTATAGACAAGTTTTAAGTGTAACAGTTTCAATTTTCTGTAACAATGGCTTTTAATATGATTATAGCAAAGTATTATTATTGTTTAAATTATAATAACCAAAAGTACAACAGGCACACTATCAACAAACTAGAGTTGTTACAAGCACGATAATTCAGTATTCCAGTATCCTATAAGAAACAAGTTTATCATAAATTTATAATATCAGTTCAAGTTTATTGCATAATGAAAGTGATCTACATTAATCTCGTGGATATTATATTAGGTGCATTGGTTATTTAAAGCTTAGTTTGAGAGCTGTAAAATTCTCCCAGAGTTGCTAGCTATTATTAATTAAATTTTCACCACATTCACTTTATGTAGCATATATTATAGTCATAAGCTCTTCTAGGCTGGCCGTAATATAGATAAGAATAATAAAATGATCTTTGATGACACTTCAATGAAGAGGTTACATTAGTTTTTTCAAATTAAATTAATAATAACAATGTAGTTAAGAGATGAAAAAAAATTTGCTTCGTGTCCTTCGGTACGAGCCATATTAATTATATGCAAATTGTCACGGTTTTGGGATACGTAATAAACAATGATGATTGTATAAAGATAATTGAAAAATATTTTAAATCATTCCTCAGAAATTCTTAGAATTTCTTCTAATATTATAATTACGGAAAACCAAAATGTTAATAAAATAAGTCTATTAGCAGTATTTACTTGTTGTAGATGATGATTATGATAAAATACAGATTTATTATACCTGCTGATCGTCTGCACCGAACATAAAAGACGTTATAAGTGAATATTAGCTCAGCTGGAGAAAATAATGCGAAGTTTCAAAAATAACTTTTAATCCTGCGATTGTTTTTCCTGTCTTATTTTCTTACGAAACTTTATTAAACCATGGTTTTAAATATCAAACGTAAAATACACATGATAATACTATCTTGCGCTCGACCATGGTAACCCAATTCAGACCCATAATGATAGAACTAAAAAAACTGGGTGAACGCTACTGATCATTGGTCCGGAAGTACTGTGAAATACTTCCCTTACACTAAAGGCATTATACACTAAAATTATGCCAGCTCCATTAAATTTGGCACTTACCATTTATGATTTCAATTAAATTTATCGACATTAAAAAGTTTTTAATTAATATTTCCTTTCATGATGTAACGTAATTAAAGCTCATAAAGTTAATTGTTAATATATGTAACATACTCGAATTTTCATGTAATTATGCGGAAACATTTACCACACCGATCAAATTGACGTTTATTATTTTACAACCATTTTCTGAATGTTTTTAACCATCAGGCCTACAACCTCTAAAATTTACAAATAAAACCGATGTAAAGATCACTATTAAATCTTCTATTTCAAATATTTTTAAAATTTATCCTGAAATGTATTTGCTGAACAACGTGTGTACATTAGTTGCAAACAATTTTTTTTTAATGGATAAAAGCTTAAAGAATTTAGACCCAGAACCTTTAAAAATAAGTAATACAAATTTTTTTCTTCGACTTCGAATTTTTTTAATTAAATATTAAAGGTATGCCATGTTTACTATTTTAAATAAATATTTTTGGTTTGTATTTGATAATACGATTCACTGGTAACTCTTGTTCATACCATGGAAAATGCCAAACGGTAATTTTCCGTTTCAAATGAAAAGTAGACAAGAGTTAATTACGGTGTAGAAAGCTATTTAAAATTTAAATTTCAACATGTTATCGTTAACATGATTGTGAAATCATACTTTGAAACAATTTGTTTATTTTGAAATAATTAAGTTAATCTGGATTGTATGTTTACTTTTCTAAAGGAGAAATTGTTAGATATTATCGTCTGTTTTTTACGCATACTATACAACTGTACGTGTATATTAGTTGAAAATTTTAATGGAAAACAAATAATTTTTTGGATTAATAACTTTAATTACATAATTAACTAATAATTTTATTATCTTGTTTAAATTATCATCTGAAGAAAGATAGAAATAAGAGCTATTTATAATGGAATATTGTAGAAAATTTATTAAATTATATTTATGATGTACTCTTTAATTCAAGTATCAAGCTTGTTTATACATAGTTTGAAAACTATTTAGCAAATGACTTATTTGAGCTACTCTTATTTTCATAATTTGCATCATTTGTTGCACTTATTAAACAACCGCATACTATATGAATCACCTAAATACCCTGAAACCTTTATGAAAATTACGGTGCGAAATTAGTTTACACTGCATATAGCCCGGAATACCCGAACGGGACCGACCGTCACACGTCAAATCGGCAGATAATTAGATTTCTGTAATAATCGACGACGCAAAGGTAAAATTCGTATGACGGCCCAAAGCCCGCTGAAATTACACTGTACAAGCGTGCATCCGCGCGTTGTCGTTCGAAATTTCATAATAATTCCGAGCCTGCACGCCGCTCTCGCCTATTAGTATATACATATATGACAACGTATCTAATTAACGCTTGCGAAAATAGAATTTCAAATTGTCGAAATACGTGTGTGTGTGCGCGCCTTCAAACGGTTTTTCTTCAAAACTTCGCTCGAGAAATTTCCCAATTAACAGGTGCGGTGTGCCTCCAAAATTGAGCCCCGAGGTGTCTGGGGAGTGATGTATTTAAAACCACATATAGCGGAATACGAAGAGTCGTCCGATTTACGAATACCCAGAGGGATCTTTGCGTTTGTACATTTAAATGCTGAATTGGCTGTTGAAATGTTAAATCGTACAGTTAAACGACTATGTGTGATATTTTTTGTTAATCAATAAAGAACACTTTCGTCATCTATAACTTGTTTATTTTTATATATATTAATATATATTTAGATTCCAATAAAAATTGATAAAAAGTATTGACATACTATTACGTGCGTTCAAAGAAGTATCACATGCTAAATTCTCATCCCGAGACTCTATACGGAGAAAAATTTTGTAGTAAAAATTACTATTTTTTTAGTAAATGTGGGACAGACTCATATTTTCATAAAAATTACTACAATTTATAGTAAAAATTGCTATTTTTTTTTCAATTTTTACTATAAGTTGTAATAATTTTTATGAAAATATGAGTCTCTCCACGTTTACAATCAAAATAGTAATTTTCTACTACAAATTTTTTCTCCGCGTGATAATAACTAAAAATACGATTCCTATAGTTAACAATCAAATTATTACTTTAACACCTTCTACGCTAATATTTTTACGATTAAAAATTACCATTCTATAACCACTATAAAACGCCACCGATCTAATAAAAGAAAGAGAAGACAAAATGGTCGGCTCAATAGCGGTCGATCAGCTCAGGTTGCTTCACGCACTATCGCGAGGCCGTATAATTTATTGGGACGAGGCGCTACCGTAAAACCAGTAGGTAAGTAGGTATCTGGATGATCGCTCGGTCGTCATTAATTCCTTGTCGCGGCCCACGCCGTTCACTCTCCTCCAAAATCTCAAGAGGCCACTTACTTCTTCGCGTTGTTTTCGGCACGTGCGACAGGTGTAAAGGGAGATTCGAAAATGATCGGAGCTTTGCGCAAGGCTATATTGGATCAGAGAGGAGTGCTCCGTAGCAAAATAAGAGAGAGAATTATATAGTAGAATGAGTGATTGAGATGATCTTCATTTGAAAATGTTTGATAAGTCGGTGCTCGAAGAATATAATCTCTTGTGAAATGTTTAATGAGATATAAATTTGTGCAAAAAATTTGTCCTGAATGGCACGTGAATAAAATATTTTAGGTGTATTTTATAGGGTGTGTAGTTTTCTTTACGTTGCTTGAATTTTAAATTCAGCTCTATTGGTTTGTTTTATGGGATAAGTAATATATTTAAGTTAATGTATTCGTGCATAATCATGCAAATTATATATCCAAAGTGATCTATAGCCTTTCTTGTAATTTCATAATAGAAATGCACAAGGGAAAGGTAGACTATAGAAGGTACAGTTTTAAAAATATAAAATATCTGAAGTCATCAGTACTGACTAATTATGACATTTCTACTGTCAAAAGTAAGTGTTGGTATAAGATTTACTATCGAAGATTATGATAGCACGAGATGTTATGTATTTTTAAGACTGACAAAACGATCATTGTACTTGAATTAAAATTAAGTAATTTAAACGTCACTATTTTAACTGATATCTTTGCCTTATTCATTTGTATGAAATCGTGGTAATAAATAAGACATTTTGTATTTAAGTTGAACATTAAGTTACTGTTCAGTAAAATGTTAACGACATTTAAACGAACGCGTTATAAAATAGTGACGTTATTTTTATAATAACTATCCAACGCTATCATCATTGCACGAAATGAATGTAAGTAACATAGCTACATGTACCGAAGAAAATTTATTATCCTAATTCATGAGAATCTATACTTTTACATGAAAGACTATTTTCTGCACTCATTATTTTATTCGTTTGGCATATTCAAGATCAACGTTAATTGGAAATTGAAAAGGTTCTTATATACATAACTAAATAGACACTTAATCGTTAATTGTAATGTCGTTATTTCTACCTAACTTTTCAAGAAGTCATACAAAAATTCCAGCCCATTTATTCGCATTTCCGTATTCATTTACCATATCGTTTCCCCTGCAAATAAAAAAAGAAAAACGACACTCACGCGTCGCACAATCGCGCGCATTATTACGCAAACTTTCAATTAATTATACAGCGCGCGCCGAGGCGCTCTTATTTACCTTACGAAACTGGCAAACCCATGCCGTCGCTCTTCCGCCATCATTAGGTCGCGCGAGCGACGCGCTCACGATGATTGCACTTTTTTGTTCCTCTCCCGCGCGCTTTCTTCGCTGAATTGTTTTTTTCCCTCCGTCGATTATTCCGTGTAGAAGGGCGTGTTCGTGGAGAAAGAGAGGAGACTATACGTATACAGTCGCGCATGACGCGCGCTTGCGCAACGAGAGGAGAGCCTTTTAAAAGTTTCTCGGATCATCGTTGTCGTCGTCGTCTTCGTCATTATCACAATGGCCCGCGGGGAAAGGAGGCGCGCGTCGTCGATTGGTTTCGTAAAATTTTGCATTCTGCAGAGGATGATGGGCCACGGCGCGCGCGCGCGGCAAATTATTATGTAGATGAGTGGTTTTAGAAGCCAGGGAGATAAATCATCGGCGTCATTATTATTACGTGTGATGGCGTCTGCGAGCGTTAGAGTAAGGTCAAACGAGGAGGTGTTGGGCTCTATATAATGTGGCAATAGCTAAATCGATGTTCGTTCTTTTTTTTTTGTATCGTTTGAAAATTGCATGGAGCGCGCGCTGATGTATTATATATTTGCGTTATATAATCTTTCGGTACCTGAATTTGTTTAGAAATAACGCTCTAAATAAAACCTGATAACGTGGCTGTAGCTGGCCCAGAAGTTGTTTCTTGGGGTTATTTTATGATTTCTTTTTTCTAATTGTTGCCAAATAATTATATGCCTGTGGATGTCGATATTTTGGGTGCCGCATGAGTTATCGCAAGCTTTAATAATAAAAACTAAGTATAGCCGCTGCCGCCACCGCTCGGTTTTCTGTTAATCGTCGTAATGTTGTAATTATTGTACTCCTTATTCTACATATTCGTACATTAGTTATCGTATGGAATTTAAGTTTCAAGTTTCGAATTCGAATTATACGTACGTTCAAAGTTTCAAGAGAATTCAGTTGTATTGTTTTATTATTAAATAAATAGACTATTGAGGCAAAGTAGGTTATTTGAATTTTGAATGAGTTTAGTTGAAACTCACAGCGTGTGTCAGAATTCCACATCCAGGATTAGGCTCAAACTTCGGGATATGTTTTTGGATGTTGAACTACGATGGATGTCGCAGTATTAGATCTTAACGTTCCAAAAGACTCAGGACATTTTTAGTTTTATTTTGAAAAAAGTCTCTTTTTAAAACGGTAACACTGTTGAATGTTGATAAGTCTAAAATACAATTACAAAAAGAGAAAATAAAACTAGAGGAACCATCCCTTTGATATCATCAGAATTAAAAAAAAAAGTACCTTCTAAAGTTATGAACAATTAAAGTTGAGCAATAAAAATACACTGTCAAATTTTGGTCTATTTTCGTAGCCTAATTTGAACCTACCATAACTTTGGAAGGAATAAGTATTTTTAGATTCTGAAGAAAGTAAATGAAAGCTTGTTTTCTTTACTTTTATTATCTCCTGTTGTAAGTAGATTTAAGATTTTTTAAGATTGAATATTTACCGTTTCGGAGAGAGGATTTTTTCCAATAATTTTTTTGAAAATAACACTACATATGTTCAGAGTTTGAGTTTCATTTGTTGATCATTAGGGTCTAATATTGCGACTTTCCTCATATTTCCAAATCCAAAAAACATATGCTAC
>JAPYZP010001105.1:0-18441 GCA_030522985.1 Torymus sinensis | reverse complement strand
TTTAAAGTGACTTGGAATTTTCCAATAATAAAAATAACTAATGATTTCATGGCAGTTGAATTAATATTTCATGGATCTCTCTTACTTCGCGAATAAAGAATCACGATAACCATTAAATGTTTATTTCTTTTAAATATATGCACGATTGATGTAATCTCAATAGTAAAATTTGCATTAAAAGTTGCGGATTGGCCTCTCCGCTCCTTTTAGCCAAGATAGCGAAAATAAGCCCCGGCGAAACAAAGCCCCGTCGCTGACTTTTAATGTTCGAATAAACATTTCTAGCCGTCCGAAGAGAAAAATGCGGACAGAAATTAAGCGAAGACGCTTCTTTTAAGGGTAAGCAGGGCGCGCGCGTTGCGCTACTTAAAAAACATTCAGCGCTAAAATCTCGGAATCTTAAAGTCTAAGGAGAGCAGCATTGTGAAAAAATGCCGGCCCGTCCCGGGGCCCTTTGTCCCTGCCCAGCCATACGAGTGCGTTATCAAGGCTTGCTAGAGAGATAGAGAGTGAGGAGCGGAACGGAGAGAACCCGGACTCGCGGATCCGCGAAAGTTGGTTTATCGAGCCGTTAAAACAATGGGCCGGCCCGCCGAAATGACAATAACTAGACGAGAGCAAGCGCACAGCCGACACAACGAGCGCGCATGAAAAAACAGTCGCGCTATTGTCGCGATTTTTGCTAATTTGTAAAGTTACAACGTTAGATGTAGCGTTGTCGGATTTTCGACAGTTGCCAAGACGAGAATATCATTAGACCTTTTCTAGATCTTTAGATTGTTTGGTTTGTATAACAATATTTCTTTATGGTCGAATAATTAATCCAAACTGTTTCTGTGGAAACATAATTCAAATATATTTAAACTTTAATGATTATAAAATTAATTTCGTTTTATTATTAGTTTTTTATAATTTACACAAAATATAGTGCACTGTGTGCAAATGAAGAAAAATAATAAATCTACCTTTTTATTCACTGCTTTTGAAGTTTATAATATATTTAAATTACTTCTTTACAGATCGTCTGAACATCATATTGATTAATTAATGTTCTGCGTGTATTAAACGTTACAACTATATATATGTATATCATCCTAAATGTTGCATTTATAAGAAGATGCGCGGTGTCCGAGTATTCATAAATGTGTATATTTTATTTAATTCCAGACTTATAATCTATCTACAATAAGTTATTCATTCAATTTCATATTATAATAATGTTAATGGGTATTTTTTGAGACAATTTGCACAACATTATAATTAATAATATATTTTTAATATATTAACAAGATCTCGTAATTTGATAAAGAAATGTACACGTATAAAATTAATCTCTGTTTATTCATCATTCTAAATAGTCATATTATTCTTTGTGTTTCCAAGGACTTAATTTCATTATATTGCTATTTGCAATATACTTATTTTAAATTATGCAAGAATATTTAACGTAGAGTATTTAGTACATTTAATATATGACAATCAACTTGATAAAGCATGATGAAATTACAATTACATAAATGAAAATACTTTAATTTATTATGTATAATTCGACTGCCACTGATATAGGTTTCATGAAAAATTTGATAAAGTATAGTGTCTTATTAAATTCACCGTGTTTCTATATGGTAAAAATTATGGTTTATCTATAATGCTTATCACGGACTAAATCAAAACCACTGATCTCTATTGCGACTTTAAATGAAAATCATCACGCAATCTGCCGCCCATTCGTTATACCTGATTTGATTTTATTTTATTCACGTGCAAGATGTTTGTTAACGAGTTGCTAATCCTCCGTTAATGTTGAAATAAAGAATAATCGCGGTACTCTGGAATTTGCATCGAAATCAGAAAGAGGCCGAGGTTTATTTGCGCCGGGGCGCGCACTCGCGTGCGCTTGCGTGCGCTTGCGCGCGAACGAGAATGTACGCGGGACTCGGAATAAGATCAGCTCGATTTCGCGTTTTCCCTCCTTAATATCCCCCGACCGTATAAAGAGTCTCGGCGCGCCCGAGCGTAGCAAAGCGCGGAAAAACAAACACATCCCCCGTGCCATCCCACGCGCGCTCGCTCCTGCTCCCATGTATATACGGCTCTCCTCTCTCTCTCTCGGTCTCTCTCTTTCCTCTCACCGCCGCCCCCTGCGTCTTCCACCTACACACCCTCCCGCTCCTATATACTCGCTCATGGGATTCGCGTCGTACGTGCCTCTTGAAATTGGTTAAGTCGGCCCTGGCTCCGTATACTCGTTTTCTCTCTCGCTCGCTCCGCGCTCATTTTCCTTCTCCCTTGGCCTCTCTAATTCCCTCCTTACCTCGAGGGC
Source organism: Torymus sinensis (assembly GCA_030522985.1). Lineage (NCBI taxonomy): Eukaryota > Metazoa > Arthropoda > Insecta > Hymenoptera > Torymidae > Torymus > Torymus sinensis. The sequence continues at coordinate 16,118 of JAPYZP010001105.1, read as the reverse complement.
GCGCACACTCGCATCTTTCGCCTTCGTCTCTCTCTCTCTCTCTCTCCCTCTCCCCGCGCCTAGCTTTTTCCCTTTCCTCCTCCGCCCGCGCGCCCAGGCTTTCCTTTTTCGCCTCCTTACGCAGTAAAAGTTTTTACGTTGCCGCGTTAATTTTTTAAAAAGAGCCGCGTGTGCAGTCTTTTACTTTTTAAATTAAACGCGACGATGTGTAAATTCGTCTTTTTTAACGCCGACTGCCACTTTAAATTATTAAATTTGATTTCTCATTCTAATTTTAATCATCCTGGAAATGAATTATATAATAAAACTATTAGTGCGTATTAGTGCCTTGTAATACTTTTTAAAGTCCTGACAATATTTTCATGACGGTTACAGACAGATCGCAAAGAATATTTTTAATGGAGATTACTCAGCGTTAAAATATATTTCTTACACTGGCATAAGCTTGGAAAATTCATTATTTAGAACATGATAGAATACCTAATTGTCAATTTTCTTGTGTATCATGCCATCATGTTTGGTGACGAATATTTACGCGTTCAAAATTACATATTTGTTCAGTTTGGCCAAGCGCGAAATACTGCTTTATAATAGATTATTATATTTGTTTAAACTATATAAAACTTGTACTATAAAGCTAATTGCCGGAATATATAATATAGCAGCACGCATTTGAAAATACTTCTTTTACCTTAAATTCCGTTCAACAGACATTTTCGTCATAAATTCTCATGTGTTGATTTTACGCATGAAAAAGTCGAGAAATACACAATCTAAGCTCATTAGCAGTTTTTGCCGTTGTAGAAAATCCAAAAAGGCGCTTGATCGGATATAACCCTCGAGCGTTACAAAGCCATTAAATTGAACGCGAGCGAGAAACTTTTAGCCCGCGCGTGCACACAGCAGAGCGGCGTGCGTAGTTTTAAATAGTCCGTACGCGCGCGTGTTTGCCGGGTATTCGCCGAGGGACGCGCACATTTACACACCCACACACACACACACATATACAGCCGTGTATAGAGAACGAGTGCGAGGCAGGAGAGAGGGAGCGGGAGAGAGAGCGAGATAGAGGAGGAAAAAGGGAGAAGAAGAGCGTAAGGGTGGTAGAGGGAGGGCGAGCGAGTTCACCGGTGCCGTCAGAGATAAGACGCAAACGAAGGCCCCCTACCACCCGCCGGCAGCCGTCTTTTTCGCCCTCTCTCTCTCTCTCTCTCTCTCTCTCTCTCTCTCTCTCTCTCTCTCTCTCACTCTCTCTCTTGCTCCTCGCGCCCGTGTGCGCGCGTGTCTCGATCGATAGCACCACGCGGAAAATTCGAAAGTAAGATGCAATTAAACAGCGAGCGAGGGTAAGCAAGAAAAGGGGTGAGTTTTCCAGGCTCCGCCGCCGTCGCCTCCCTCCCACCCTCTCTCTCTCTCCCTCCTCGCGTCGCTGCTTCATATAGCCTCGCCTCGCTCGTTCGCTCTTCCTTCTTCTTCCTTCGATTTTCTTCTCCACTCCTCTTTGTCTTCTTCTATTTCTCTTTCTCCCCTTTCGGGGGGTGGCGCGGCCAGAGAGCCTCGGCGCGAAGGGAAGCAACCCTTTTTCCTTCTCTCTCTCTCTTCCTCTCGCGCGTTCCCCGCAAGCTCGCCCCCATCCCTCTTGGCGAGTATTTATATTGAGCGTCTTAAAGCATCTCCTTTCCTACTTACTCCCTCCGTCTCGCTCGCGCCTCGTTCGCCTCCGCGCGCTTCCCTCTCGTCTTCCCGTGACGTCACTTTAAATACTCTTTTTCAGACTCTCCAGCCCGGCCGCCGTTACCGCCGCCGCCGCTGTGGGAGGGGGGGGGGCGAAAAAGGACCGCTGCTCGCGGGAGGAGGGGGAGGCCCTGATGGGTCTAGCGTAGCAATTGGTAGGCAGAGGGGGTTAACGCTAGAGAGATGGACCTCCTTTCCCTCCGACGACTTGTCATCTCCTCCTCTTCTCTCAGAGGCTGAGAGAGAGAGAGAGAGAGGGAGTTTTATCCTATCCTCGTTTCCTTTTTAAGTCCCCGGCGCGTCGCTCGTTACACGACCGCCGCTCTAGCTTTATCTCGCTACGCAGCGGGAATTAGTAAACGAAGGGATGCTCCGCGTTCGCGTCTCTCTGCTCTCCCTCCCTCTCTTTCTCTCTTTTGCCGACTGCATGTATATATACACGTATATATATATACGAGCGAGATGAGCGCACGTCTCTCTCCTCCTAGCGCGAGCACTTAGGAAACAACTTCATTTCGTACCGCTACTGCCTTACTCTTCATTATACTTTTGGACTTGTTCACCGCACACCCGCGTCCCCGCTGCTTTTATTTTCCCGCCGCTTGTATAGCGAGGGCAGCCTCTGAGAGAGATGCGAGAGATACGCGCGCCCGACTATAAGGGTGAAGAAAGTATATATGGTATAGTATGTGTGCTCGTATACTGCGGCCTTCGAGTGTGTAATATACGCCTCGATTGAAAGAGTCGTTTGCTCGATATTATTTTTATCAAAGCAATTCGCTTTCCACGTCGTGTTCGTTACATCAGTTTTTATCTTCAAGTTTTTAATATGGTAAAAAGTTTCTTGTTAGTATTTTTATTATTACAATATGTACAGAGTTGGTTTTATAAAAGGGTTTCATTTTCAAAGTATCGATGGTATGGCAAAAAAGTAAATTCTGACAATCCCTTACGATTCTCAGCAAACACAAACTGTATGTACAGTTGAGTTTAAGAACTTTATCAGCTTCGCAGCGAATTAAATTGACCAGTAATGTAGGCTTAAATTACTGCAATTTTTCAAAGTATAAAGAGACGAACGGGCAAAACGCTGCGTGAATCGAAGGAACAAGTACTAATTGTACCCCTTACGCGCATTTCATTCCTCGGAAAACGAAAGCAAGGCCAACGAGAAATACCTATAATGAAAGCCGAGCTAAGAAAAAAAAACTTTGGTTAATGAGAAAAATTCGCACCGCCCATTCTTCCTCCTCCTCCAACTGTCTTCATCGCCGAAAAACCACACTGGCTGGTATGGAGAAGCGGAGAAAGAGCGCGAGTTGACTTCCCGCGGCCGCGCTCAATAATTAAATTAATTAAAGTATAGCCACCCTCGTCCTTCCTCCCTCGGTTCCCGGCAAAAATCGAATGATCTCCTCCTTCTATCTCGAACTCGAGGAAAGGAGGAAACGCGATGAAGCAGCTTCGTTATAAAGTGGGCGTAGCGGGCCAGGCCGATGCGTTCGCCGAATCCGTATACCCTATCCCCGGAAACGAGAAACAAAGATGATCGTCGGTCCAACCTGATATATTCCGCACGCGCCGCAACGAGATATTACGCAGAACAAATATATATATAAGTGTAAGAGAAAATGGGCTGGCGCGCAAGAACGCGCGGGGCTATCCGTTTCGACTTCTTTCCTTCGCGGCACACCGTATAGTAATTTCACGTCTTCCTTGTACCCCCGCCCCCCTCCGCGCGCGCGATCTGGAAGTGGTAACGGCCGGTGTTGCGTAGGGTCGGCTATCTACCGCGAGCGAGCGCCTGGTACTACCGAGTACTCGTGATTTATTCATCCCGCGGCCGTGCTGTATCCATAAAATAACAAATCGACGAGCGTGAGTGCGTACACACGCGTCAAGACGCCTCCCATACTAGCCGGAGTAATTCAGCAAATTGCCGAGTGCGTATACAGATCGCTGGATAATGTCTTTCCGCATTGCCGGGGGTAATCTGTTCTGATTAGGAAATTGACTTCTTCGAAACTCCCTCTGCAGCGTCGTTTACAAAATTGATGTGTGTATTTATACAACAATGGACTTGGCTGTATTTGATGCGGTAGACGAGTTTATCAGCCCAATTCAATTATGGGCAGAAGAGTCTCGAAGGGTTTGGAATTTAGTAATTTAGTAATGATTTGATAAGAAGGACTGAATGCAATTGAACATTAAAAAGTCGTCGTCCTGCTTCCGGACACTCTTCACATTATCTTGTTCCCCATTTTGAACATTATATATTTTTTTTATATCAACCGTCATCTTACCGCTTTTGATAATGCAAAAAGTCTTTAAAAGCATAAATTAAATACTGCTATATCTAATGATGCAATACACGTGAAGTTTAAAATTGAGACAGAGCATGTAACATCCACATTTAATTCCACAACCTCGTACGAATATAGTGATCGTTACTGTAGTATAAAATTTCTTCTTGAAGAATAGCACGATTTTCGTGTACAATGAGACATCGATGCCTATTCTTTATGTGCCCAACAGTTGGGGCTTGTATTGTCTAAAGAAGTCTACTTAAACTCTTTAAAAAATTAAGTATAAAATGGGTAATTTTTTGTTTCTTCAAGGAAAAACATTTTTCTTATAAAACCAATTATTACCTATAACAAAAAATTTGAATTGTTTTTCTCATATACTGTATTTAGCTTAATTTTAAACCTTATTTAAATTTTATAACGAAATAGCATTAATTTAGGTATATATCATTTATGATACGTAAAAGTATTGATATCATATTACAATTCCATAACTTTCGTACTTAATTCGTTGAAAGAAGAGTTTGCATGGTCTGGATCAATCATCATAAAACTAAACGCATACTTTATTCATATGAATTAAAATATAATATTATAGAATGAAGAAAGGTACAATCACAAAAATAACCTGTGGAAATATTTATTTTTGCCGAAACTCTTGATATTATTTCTCTTATTGCTAATTTAGTAATCTACTGATTTATTAAACTTTGTGATTAATAATAATATATTTTATAACATATTAATATTAGAATTTATCCTGAAAATAATACATTACTCTCAATATAATTATCAATTATATTAAATTGTAAAATAAAATAATTTATAAATTTCTTTACAAACTATCATATATAAACTTAAATTAAACAACAAAGAACGTACATGTTATTATACTTAACATTACTACATCAACTAAACATTTTACTATTTATATATTCAAAAGATTGAAAACATTGCCCCACACGAGCTATTTTCGTGAAAGTTGCTAAAAGTTGCCTGTAAGGTAGTTTGAAAACATTAGCAATATTTCATGCTCGTAAGATACCTACTCGCGAAGAGAATAATATCGCAAACGAAACCAAGCGATCGTAGAAAATAATACGTTGTAGCTGAATCGTGCTTAACGAGCTTCCGCTTAAATGGCTAAGACGTGCACAAAGGTCAGTGGGTTACACGATCACTATACCAGTGGGGGAGAAAGGGATAAAGTGACCCTTAAAAAGTATTAGCTTCGAATTCTATTTTTTTCCGTACAGGAAAAAAAACACTATAAGCAAATGGTCACTTTTCGAATCTTGACAAAACGTAAATTTAACTTGCTACCTGCATCAGACAATTTAAAAAAATTTTAAATTTATGAAAAAAAAAATTAATTTCTGCTATTTCAGCGGCTTCAAAGTACATAAAATTATATTTAAATACAATTTGTCAGGTATGTACAACGAATTGTAAAATCTTCGTTTAGATATTCCAACGATTCCAATTACACACGTATTCGTCTGTTTCGATAGAAGAAAACACAGCCACGACGTCATTAATAATTTATGCGCGGACGTATACTGAAAACGACAGCGCGGAGCTACGGGTATACAGGTAGCAAGCAAGAAAACGGGAAAACTCGAGCGCGCGCGCGCGCGCGCACAAAAGCAGCCGAAAGAACGTGAGCCTCGTCGCGTAATAGACGACAAATAAAGACCTAACTCCCATTCCCTCGTGACTCTCGTGCAAAGTAACGCGCGCACGGGCGAATCTTAATCAAATCGTCAGGTCTTTTGTCATCGTTCGCGTTCCATTCGCGCGCGGGCGCCTACTATACGTACGCTGGCGCAAGCGCGCGCGCGCAGTGCAAAAAGCCGCTGCACTGGAGAGAGGGAGAGATTTCGAGTGCGCGCGCGACTGCAACAATGACGGAGCCCCCGAAACCGCTCCCACATCAATCATCTTTTGCAGTTTCGCGGTAGAAAGGTAGACGGCAAATCGTTGCCTGCATACGAGCTGTGTGCACCTCGCGCGCGGGCGCCCGCGTTACTTGCGCAACCGCGTAGGAGTCAGATGAGCTGGATGTGAAATAAGGAGGGACGCGGGCGATAAATCGCTGCAGGAGAAAGAGAAAGAGAGAGAGAGAGAGAGAGAGAGAGACGAGAGAGAAAGAGAAAACGTACGAGGAATACACACGGAAAGCTGCGCGCTCGTTTGTTGACTTAGGGCCCGCGATCAATTTGATGCAAATCACTCGTTCGCGATACGAGCCGCCGCCGCCGCCGCCGCGTATAATGCCACGTCACGTCACAGTCGCCGTGCGCATAATTCGGGAATTAACGAGTGGGCCCTCTCTCTCCCCCTTCCCCGCAGTTCGGCTCAATTATCGATCGGAGAGAAAGACTCGAGCTCTGCACGGAGAAAGAAAGAGAAAGAGAGAGAGAGACGGAGAGAGCTTTAATGTTGCGGTGCATGCTCGTGCGAGTGATGTCTGGTCCGCGTCGTGGGAAATCACGCGCGCCCGCGCGCGCCCGATGATATGCGTTGCACGATGTTATTATTTTTGTCTCGCAGAGGCTCTCTCCCTCCCTCGCTCGGTGCCTTGCGTCACCCGATGACATTTCGCAAGGGCCGACGACGCGGTGCGCGCGCGGATTGTCTGTCTCTCTCTCTCTCTCATCTCTCTCTCTCTTTGCGAATTTTTGCGGGAATCGGGGAAAGAAGTTTGGCTGCGCGCTCGCAGTCGTGTACGGGAGTGGAGCGCGCGAGCAGCGCCGAGGCGGCTGAGAGGGGCAGAAGGGTTATACACGGCAATAAAACGGCTTTATTTATGTGATGCATCGATAATAGATTGCCGATATAACCGGGGCGGCAATAAAAACGGTGATGGGTATAATACATTTTTCTTTATTTACTCGGATGCAGCCCGCGCGCGATCGTGCATTATTGCATTGTGCGCGCGCGCGCTCTATTGCTCCGGCGCAATTATATGTACGGCAACGTGGATTTGAGTGAGATATCTCCGAGGAATTAGGATATAGGAGAGTCATTTTACGTAATTGCCGCCAGTACCATTAATAATAATCTTTCTAATTCGTTTGATACCACGCTTACACTTACTTTTTTTCATTGATGTTTTGACAGAGTGGTAATTAAATTTTTGTACTTTAGATAATATGCATATTTTATTAAAATGATGGATAAAAGTAGTATTATGAGATTTTGTGGGTTGAATGATGAGAAAAAAGACATTTGATACTTTGGGAGTGAAAAAAGTATTGTACAATATACGTTAAATGTACTATATTGCAGTACAGAAGATTACTATTATATATATATAGGTCCATGGGGACTATTCTTAATTTATACTTCCAGAGAATTATATGCAATAAATGAGAAGGAAACTTTCAACTATTATACAAATTTTAAAATTCTCCGCGAAAGTATTACCAGGTATAAAGACAGATAAAGATCATTTCCACGGATAATACATTTCGAAAAAATAATTGTTTAGCAAATGGCACTAACAATAGATAATTCTTGTTATACCTTTTACCCATGACAATACAATACAGCACAATGGCTATATCACATAGAGTTTAAACCGAGAGCAGAGCGACTCTTTTCTCACATGCCTCCTATATCATGTATGATTCGGCAGAAAGGCATATAACTGCGCACTTACAACTGCGCGCCGTGAAAAATGAATTGAAATATGAAAAGGCCGTGTAATCGATTGGTTAATAAACCGCATAAAAGAAATATAAAGAGCGTCGACGGCTTGGCTGCGGCGGCGGCGGCGTCGGCGGCGATGTAAATGCGCAGCATCATCGCGCGCGTTACCGGGGCGGAGTTATCTGACATCTATTACTTAGTAACCCTATTATACGCGGGATTGGCTTCCCGGCCGCGCCGATGGACACAGGTGCGCGGTTATAAAGGGACAGAAACGCTGCCTCGCACGGAGGGGGATATAGCACTCGGCGTGTAGTGTGTGTATATATATACAGAGAACCGGGCGCCCGCGCGCGCACGCGTGCAAAGTTTCTTCATTATCGCGCTGGTAATGGCACTAGTCGCCTCGCAGCGATCTTTGTATAAACCGTTGCGAGCACTCGCTCGCGCGCGCGCGTGTGTATGAAAGAACGACGACTTGATTGTGGATTATCTCCCTGCATCTCGTTGGCCCGCTCTCTCTCTCTCTTTCTCTCCCTCTTTCGCAATGTGCGTTGCTGGATTTCGCAATTATTTTTAGCCAAGTGTCGAGGAGAATGATAAACAGCTTTGCTGCGACCGTAACAATGTGTGATTTTAATTTGTAAAAAAACATTCGTTTCAAGTTTGTTTGAAATTCTTATCTTATTGCTGTACTAATTTGATGTAAAGTAAAGGGTTCGGCATTTCGTATACAACATATAGAATTTACCACTAAGAGTATTATAGTAAATGCTTAATTTCACATTATCAAGGCATGTATCATTGAAAAGTATTTGCCGCTTAATAAATCAATATCGATTTTTGTATTACAATGCATATATTTGCAGTAAAAAATGTAATTTTAATCTTGAGGCATCTTTGCTGTAATCATATAGTTTATAAAAAAGTAAACAATCCATAGATCATATACTTAATTTTCATCTTCTCATGAATTCAAATGTATACCTTTGAAAAAGTATATTGTATACTTTCACGCGCCCACTATGATACAAAGTTTAATATTAATAATGAAATAAAAAATCTAAAGTCCCGTTACCTACTAAAATAAAGGCTTTAAAATTGTTCATTGAAAAAGAACTCAAAGTGATTATCATTCCTCCCTATACAAACAGACGGGCATCCAAAGAAGACAAAACAAAAACGCACCAGTTCAATTAGGAGCAGAACGGTTTTATCATCATGAATTATTGACTTTCCGCTTCTGACACTAGTCTATATACGCGGCCTCTTGACAAGCCTGAAAATCGACGATTTAAAAGCCGCTTGCGTACATGCATCAGCGAGGCACACGTATATACAGCCGCAACGGCAGTATAAGTATAAGCAGTAGGTAGCAGCAGTACAGTAGCCGCGCGCACTTGCGAGATTCCGCGATAATAACACTTTGCTCGAATTAAGCCGCTCAGCTCCCGGCATGTACATAACGCGAGAACGGGGGGCACGCAACTCGCCCCATTTCAACATCCAGCTAAACCAACAACTTAGAGAGTATGTTGAAGCGCAGCAACGCAGCGGCGGCGGCGGCGGCGGCGGCCATCGATTTCCGCGAGGTGCGGGGATCGGCGGCCGGTAGCCGGAATAAATCAGAGGTTATGTAAATTTAAAGACGAGGCGAGAGAGCGGCCCGCTCTCCGGCCGCACGGGCAGAACAAAGAAAATCATAATAATAAAGGTGTGCGCGAGCAGGAGAGAAACAAAGAGGAAGAAGAAGCGGAGGAGGATAATAAGCCGTATGAGAATGTGAAGAAAGAAAAGGCAGCAACAGCAGCAGCGGATCGCGTACGCAGAGAGCTAGCGAGCGCCTGATCTTCGGGACCTGTGGCGCGGAACGCAGAGCTCGATGGAGCGGAACTACCAGTCACCTGCTCGCTTCCGGCAGGCGGTTCCCCTCTCTTTCTCTCTCTCTCTCTCTCTCTCGCTCGCTCGCGCGACTACCTATTTCAGAACACACTTTGGACATAAGTACTCTCCTTCGCTTTTCTTCCCGCGATCAGCTTCGATCTTACTGTACACGCGTGTGAGCTGATGTATGTACGGTCGCGTGTGTGGATTTCTTTTACGGATCGCTGTTCTTCGCACGTCCCTCACCCGCCCGCGCGTCTTATCACGCCTGGAAAAACATGGATGCGGCTGGGATAAGAAGCGCTTTCTATGGTATATTCACGTGTATCGTATGTAGGTCGCACCCTATGCGTAGATATATATGAAAAATCGCATGATAAATATTATTGAATGACTTTTAGCCGGCGAAAGCTAACTTTATGTTAGTTTACTTTTCATTTGCAGCGTAAACTTAAGAAAATTATAAGCATGCGCGCTTACAGACCGTTCTAACATCTCGTAAAGAAGTACTGGGAGTTATACCCAAGTTCAAGCTTCTTTTACTGCTTTCCTGCGCCCGCAGCACCTGTTTACAAATACGCGCTCGGAAGGTTTAAAAAATTCCAAGAATTTTCTCAACTATATATATATGTTTCCCGCTTAATTTCGAAAACTCTTTTTGCGATATCTCTTTTCATATAGGTATATATATATAAAATAATTTTCTGATGTAATATAAGAAACGTAAAGTCACAGAATTAATATAAGAAAATGATAATTAACACGTCTGCGCTTGCGAGCGGCGTAAGTCACTTGAAAATAATTATGAATGCCCTTTCTCGAAAGGGAACGCATGATTCGCGCATAAATAACCCCTGACATTTTAATCTCCATTGACACCGATATAGCCTTTCGTGCCTCGCGATGATTTAATAAACCCATTAGCACGACAGCAATCGCATGCAAATTTCTCTTTCTCACTCTCACGTTTCTTCTTTTCGAGTTTGGCATCGAAGCGACCTAATGTACACGTATATATACCTACAGCTCTGGGCCCTTGTACCCTCATTTTTGCGCCGGGCTAACCCTCCCTCCATCTCTCAAACGTGTTTCCTTTTTTCCATGTAGCCTTCTCTCTCTCTCTCTCTCTCTTACTCTTACTCTTGCTTGGGCGCGAGCTTTCCCGTATCTTATCTCTTATCTCCGCTGTCCGTCTCCTCTTCCCTTTCTTTTATTTATCCTCAGCCGTGCTCGGGCTATCAGCCGCGCTCTCTCGCTTGATTCCACTCTGTCTCGGAGCTATTCGTCTCGCGAGCGGGCGCGCGCGCCTGGGAACGCGGCTGCATGACTAAGCCCCCCGCCGCTCGCTCTCGCCTCTCTTGATACTGGTCAATCGACTGTGCGCGCACGGCTCTCTTCTCTGCAGCGCTCTTCGATCGCGCACACGTGCACGCCGCTCCGTGTTGAAGTTCGCGTGTGTGTTTGTCTGTACACCCGGAGGATGGTTCAGGGGAGAGGATTCGTGCGCGGTATACCAACTCGGAGGTCCGGCTCTCTCTCCCTCTCTCTCTCTCTTTATCTATCTCTCGGCGTGCCCTCTCTCTCTCTCTGTTTTCCTAGCCACTATGCTCATTGTCTTCGTGTGTATAGGATTTCTTTTCGATACTTTTGCAACGGCTTGAGCGATTGTTTCTGGATGCAAAAATTACGTAATAATGGCAAAAGTGTAAAAATTATCGCGCATACGCCTCGAGACGTACATAAGAGTTATTGTGTATCGTGCGTTTAATTGCAATAATAAATAAGGGCATTGATCATATCAACGTCTTGGAAGTGCATATGGTAATGATGGATATTATCTGATGGAAATCCCTGGGCTACAATGTGTACTCGATATTCTTTTGGGTAATTAAATCTCAAATGGCTTTTATGTATATATCTTAAATCCTAGTTTGGTTTACCGAGTCACGTTTTCTGCATAGCCAAAATGCGAATCAAAGTTAATTATAAAATTTACTGAATATCAATATACTAAAAGGAACTATCGAATTTGTTTCCAATATTTTAAATAGACAATGTAAACGAATGTTTAATGTTTTCCTAAGATATAAGTTCGCGTAACATAATAATTCCATCTCTATAAAATCGCCAACTTTCGACATGTCAATTACAAACAAAGAGCATAATTCAGCAAACTCTATTTACGATTCATTCGACAAAGCCTCAACGAGCCTCTCCCTGTATATATATACACGTCGATTCGTCCCGCTAAAAAAAGTTATAAACAATTTAATAACCCAACAACGGCATCTATACGAAAGCGGCATTTGGCGAGACAATTTCATCGGGCGCAGCGAGCGAGCGAGCCGTTTCCGGCGATCGGCCGCGCGCGCGCGCCGTAATAGTTTCGCGCGAATTAAGCCATCGCCGAGCTCCGCGCACGGGGCCAATCGATAACGCTGCGCTCCGGAATCGCCACTTCGACTCTATGTATACACCCCCGATGCAGCCGAGGAGTTATGCCTTCGGCCGCGTAGAACGGCTCTCTATATATATACACGCAGAAGGGGCAATCGGTGCGATTCGTTTTTCCCGCGGGAACGGGGGGACGAAGGACGCCGCGCAGAAATCCGCCACAGGGAAAATCTTTTTTTCCTCCCATCGCGGCGGCCGCGCCGCTGCGGGCTCGCCTCGCTCCTTTGCTCGCTGCTCTGTTAGGCCAATTAGCCGGCGCAGTGATGTGGCCGGGACATGCAAGCTCGTAAAAGATCACTTAGGAAGTGGTTATCGTTTCCTATAAGGCGCGTGCGCGCGTGTACAGCCATTGTTCTGCGAACGGCCGTGCCGATCGCATGTGGGTATCTGGGCGAGGCGCGCGCGCGCACCCGACGAGGAAGGATTTTCGAGGATATAGCTTTCTTTTTTGCCGTTATGCCGGAGGACGGTTCAGGTATACTTTGACACGTGAGGAGCAGAAGAAGTGATTGTAGGCGTATTGTTCTGCGAGTTCAAGGGCGGTGCGTGTAGCCGATTCAGTGAAAATCATTTCTGTTTCTTTTGACGATGATATATATACTCTTTGTTTTGCTGTTTTTATATGAGAACGTGTATATTGATTTATATTGATACGGAAAAATACAAAGTTTCAGGTTGATAGGTTAATGTGAATCGTAATCGTAATTATTTTAAGTAGTATGGCTCTACAGTAAACTTCATTAAATTAAAAATATTTATGCACATAAATTCTTAAAATGTTCCTATTACCTTTTCAACAAACCCATTTCCTTACTAAAACGTTATAACCTCTTCCGCAGAAATCCGAGTGTGCGCTTAGATTTACTGAGAATCCATTAATTTAATTTTGCAAAAAATTCACATACTTTCTTTCAATAAAAAACCAACACTACTTAGAAAATCACACTTGGAAATCTCATGCACAATTCGCGTGGAAAGCATAAACGTCTAACACTCCTATGCAAATTAATAAGTTTCCTGGAAGAAAAGTTCAGCCGTTCAATTAGGCACACACACACACACATATATATTTATCCGGTAAGCACGATTACTTTCTTCAGCATCAATTACACGTCTTCGCAGTAGGCCTGGCGAGTAAAGTCCGCGCTCACATACGCGCTGCATAAGCGTAGCACGCGTCCGGCGCGCATAGGTCCCTTTTAAAATAAATAATTGTAGCATACTTTGTGGCAATTATGTTACCGTATAGAGTGAGATGTTAGACTAGCTGGCGCGCGAGAAAGGCGTAGAGCATAATTGCGGGCTTTAGATCACTTCTCGGGAGTGCATTCTGTTATTTCACATACACATACACGTCCGAGTGCGCCTCATTTTGTCACACCTCACCCACCTATACCGATACATGTACGCACGTCGTTCTCTATACGCGCAGCGGTACATATACGTGCCTCATACACGCGCTGAGCGATCATCCGATATTTAATTTGCTCGCGCCGATGGAAAATTACGGTCGTATTACATGGTCCGCGCGAGCTCTCCCTCTCTCGTAATTACGACGATCGAAGGCCCGTACTTATTTACGATTCGGCCGTAAAATTTTCCGGGGAGAGGAGAACCGAGCGCCGGTCCCGTTACCGTCCTATGCGCCGCGGGAGTGCGTGCGTATACACATATATATACCTATAGTTACAGGACGATCACAGCGGCACGGTGAACCGGAACCGGAGCGCCTGCCACACAAGAAACGGCTCGACTTGGTTGCGCGGAAACGCGCGCCGCTCTCGGCCTATTTGCCACCAGCGCGCGCGCGCGTCCCTTCCTCTCCGCTCTCGCCGTAACAAAAAAATGTCAATGTCTCCTAAGTGGCAAGCTGCGAGAAATTCGTTTGAGTGCTGTATATACGTGCGTCATAAATTTTTTGCGGATAGATTTTCGCTGTGACACTTTTGCGCGGAAAGTGTAGCGCGTTTTACTGCCGTTTATATCTATATGTATATACGAATATAATGGAGAAAAGCCAGATTTCGGTTTTACGATTTTTCCGCATTCGACCAAGATTTTCTTACGGGACACTTGGCAAGAAAGGACAGTTGCTAGAAAATTATCCATATTATACAGGAAACCGTTATAGGGGAAGGTGAGGCGGAATGGGTTTGTGGGTGAAACGGGTATTTGCTAAAAAACAACAACAGACTGATAATATATATCTAAATTTACTTATAATGATTAGAATGTTGTAAGCAATAAAATTGCAAAGGAAAATTAATGGAGTTTTTATAGTAAAACATTAGTTTTAAAAATTGTAAAGTATTTAATTTTAAACAGATAAGAGAAGGCACTTTTTAACTGAGAAAAAAAATTAATTCAATTAGTATTTTTAATTTTTAAACTTTAATTTACACATTTGAGATAACTTATTTTATTAAAAAATAATTTATACTTTTGCAGTGTTATTAAATAATATATTAGAGCAAAATATATAACATTTCTGTAAATTCATTAGATATACAAAATGACTACCCATTCCGTCCCACTGCATTGCCTAGTATAGTATGCCTCACCCGTGGGCCACTTTTATCTTATGCACAATAAAAATCATCAATTTTTAATAAAAAAAAAATTATAGATTATTAATCTTGCAAAATACAATGACTATCAAATAAGCTCTCTTATAATTCTTTACAATTCATTCAAAAAATTATTATATGAATTTTAGTTCAATTAATTAAGATACAACTTTAGGAAGGAAATATGGACCTCAACGAACGATGTGCATGAAATAATCTTTATTTATTTCTAAGATACAACTTTTACAAATTTCTCATAGCAACGTAAAATTTTAATTACAGTGAATTCACTCGACTGTAAACATATCAAAAGTTTTCACTTGTAGATGCGTTTTAGACTTTTTCATTTTCTTGTCAACTTAAATGCCGAGTTATTCATATTTATCAAGGCGTAGTAAATTGCTTATATCTACTTTCATCCAGAAATAGAAATGCTAAAAAGTATGGAATACCGAGCGCTACAATAACTCGTAACGCATCATTTTGCTACACATGCAATTTTGACTCGCATAAAAGTAAACGATAGAGGCGAAAAAGTATAAGATGCATAGCAAATAAGTATAACGATTGCTACGCGCCACAGTATAAAAGGCTCGCATCGTGAGAAAGCAGATGTGCTGGGTCTCACAGATAAAGTATGTAACACCTCTCAGCCTCATGCATGTATATCGACTCCGGAATAAGAGAGGGCGAGAGAGAGAAAGAGAGGGAGAGAGAGACGGAGGGGGGTAAGAGCAAAAGAAAGAAGAGAACATAGGCGGCAGTTAGCTACGCGAAAGAAAATGATTTTGAGCGATTTGCCAGATTCACTTTTATTTCTTTCTCTCCTTCTTCAAGCTGCCGTAGCAGCAGCAGCAGCAGGTAACCGTGTAGCACTTGTGCCACGCATGTATACATACATATGTATAGATGCATACGTCTGCGTATTCACTTTGCATTCGAGGGGAACATTTCCGCGTTGGAAGCGACTCAAGAAAACTTCGAGGGACTTCGTTGCAGTAAAAAAGTGCCAGAAAGTGATTATCGAAAAATACGAGGCCTCATTATGTTATTGGCTAAAAGTGTTGCTGATGGCGAGAAAATCGCAGTTAATTAAAGTGCACTCGGGGTTTTTATGCAATTTACGCGTTATTTTTTATTATGCAACGTGTTGGACTGCTCGGACAAAACGAGTGTGGAGTTGCATTATACCATCATTCTTAAAAACGAAGTGGCTGAGTTTTGTAAATTATAACAGCACAGTTCGAGACATTTATGTCAATTACCATTGTATTTACAGACTAAAATTTTTCTTCTACCTCGATTTTAAATTGAAAAATTGTTTAAAATTTTATTAAAATACACCGAAAAAAAATCCGTAGTGATAATGACTATATAAGTTGTAGTAAAGAAAGATTTAGTAGAAGTATTTATTTTATTTTATTTAAAAATTAACAATATTTCAATATTTTCAAATATAATTTTATAGTAAATACAACTATTAATTATAGTAAAACACAAAAAGTTAAATTAGATATAA
>JAPYZP010001104.1:0-21245 GCA_030522985.1 Torymus sinensis | reverse complement strand
GTGAGATCGGGGCAGATCATTATGGGGCCGTCCGGTAAACAGACTATCGAGCTCCTTTGCACTTCTTTCTTTTGGCTCTCGGGGCCCGCTCGTAAATATTCGGCCGCCGAATAATGCTCGTGCACTGCTGCTGCTGCTGCTGCCGGGCTGGGGCTCGTAATGAAGGACATCCTCGTTAATTAGTCAATAAATTATCCTTCACACTCGCCGCAAACGTCTTCTCTCCTCGTCCCTCGCGTATCTAGCTATCTATCTCTGGAGCCGTGTGTCGTCGCTAAGCGCCTCTCTCTCTCCCTCCCTCGGGCGTGCGACTTGTTCGCTTTTTTCGGGGCAGACCTGCAGCTCGTTTCGCCGCTGCGGCCAGGAGAGTGTCAGGAGGACCGCCAAACGCGCGAAAGCAGCCGCATAGTTTACGACACCCCATATTTCGACGATGCAGTGCGCGCGAAGCTCGAATACGGAGGATCGGACTTTTGTGAGAATTCAAATTGGGGTAAAGGGTTGCGCGAAGAACATAATGCGTGAAAATTATCGCTCCGTATATGCAGAAATCGGCCGTTGCCTCCGCGATGCTTATATATATATTTATGAGATTGCAATTTTCGATGCTCTCGCGGAGGCGAATCCTTTACTCTTCTGACATTCTTATTCAAACGAGGAGATATAGATAATTAACTTTACGACGCGCTTCGAATTTGGATGCACGTTAAAAGAAAAGAAACTACAGGTTTTAATCGATATCGTTTATCCATAGAGAGAAATTTTAGTATATTAAAAGTCCTGATGGAAGTCTAATGACTTTTCGCGAAGAGTTCTTGATATCGCGCGAGGCACAGCAAAGTGAATCAACAGCGCGCCTAAAGCGACACATTCGAATCTAGCGGCGAGCGCGCAGCACTTGACTTCGTGCTGCTCGGCCGTACATCAGCCGGGCCCTTAACTACTTCCTGCGCGTGTATATAGGTGCGCACGCGCGCGCGCGAACCGCGGAAACGAGCCGCGAAGGGGGCAGCCGTATGCGCGCGTGCAGGTAGGTATATATAAGTAGTAGTAGTAGTAGTAGGGTAACCGGAGAGCGCGTCGCGCGGTGCAGTGCGCGCGAGAGCACGAGAATATCAGCTGTTATAAGGCTCGCAGGCGCGTTATTTACCGGTGATATAGCGATGAGGATGCTTAATGTCACATTATTCACGAAGAAGTTGTTTAGAGGGCCGCGAGATAACTTACGGCGGCTCGAATTTCTCGACGCCGGGAAAATTTACGATATTTATCGAGAGGAAATGTGCACATGCTCTTCTGCGCCGGCGCTTTTCTCTCTTTTTATTCGCAAGAGAGAGAGAGGGAGAGGGAGAGGAGAGCGTACAGGTTATATCTGGTGTCGCGGATTTTTTGCTGAAATTTAAGCGAAAACTTAGGAATTGCTCGCTTATGAATTTACGAGCCGGTCGCGTTATATAACTCCTCGGCTGCGCGCGAACCCGCGTGACTTATGGCTTCTTATTAGGGGAGTTATGATTTGCGATTACACAAAAATTCATTTTCCAAATTTCCTTTTATTTTCCATATAGGCACTTTGCTTTACGATTTCAGATAGTGCGTATGCTTTATAAACTTGTAGGCTCGCAAGTATATCAGTAAATAAGTAAAAATGGTATTCTACGGGTATATAACAAATACCACTGATGAGTGAAAACCCTCTTTCTAGTTTCTGTAATAAATTAAATCTTCTTAAATTACCTTTTTTTTATACATACTTCTACGTTTTCTGAAATATTTGTGCGCTAAACTTTTTATTGCAAAAATATACTTGTTTACTTTTTAAATGAAAGAAAACTATACAAGATAGTTTGAAAAGTCATTGTCATGAAAAGTCAAGTTCGTTAACGAGGATCATAAGCGTCAAAGCATAACGAATGACAGCATCTCGGCCCGCTCGGGTCATCCTCGTTGTTGGCACGAGCAGCCAACCCCGCTTCCCTCTCGACTCGCAGCCGTTAATCGTGGTAACTGCGCAGCGCGCGCTCGAGGAGCTAGCCGGCGCGTACCTACACTGAAAAGACGAGTATAGATACACTAGCGCGCGCTGGGCTCGCATGCAGCCTCGATAAGTGCGAGATAGCTTATGAGACTGTCTTCGGTGATTGGTCGAGCTCGGGTCGCGCATTCCGGGGCTGCTACTGCTGCTGCCGCCGCCGCCTCTCGCGGGAATACACTCGGCGCATGTTTCAATGTTTAAAGTTGCGCTCGCTCGCTCTCGCACACACACACACACATACTTTCGCGGATTAGGAATTGCAACTGGTTCCCGGAGACGTTAATTTGAATTACAATGACGGAAATTACGGACTGGTTTCCCCCGCGGATTTTATTGAGCGGCGTAAATTACACGTGTGTGTGTGTGTGTTTGCGCAGAAGCAGCATGCAGTGGCTGCTGTGCCTTCTTTTCTCGACGACGCGTAGCTTCGCAAACTCGTTCGATACGCGCGTATTGAAAGGAGCTGGAATTTTAATTTGTCAGGGGATGAAAGATTTTCAGTAAAGAGGACTGTTTATTGACTTTTTATTGGCCAAGCGCGCGGAGACGATGTTTTTTACGTCAATATTTATCGTCGGCATAACAAGGCGTTTAATGCCCCGCGCATTCGCAACTCGTGCGCGATGCTCCTTGCGCTTTGCATTCGAATAACTTTACAAAAATACGTTATTTACAGAAGTATGAATCACGCACGGGTGGTTTTACAAAATGACCAGGCTTGCTTGAAAATACAAATCGAAATGCCTGCCTTATAAATACACCTTGTACAAAAGTCGAAGGATAAAAGTTTTTCGCGTTTAAAATAATAAATATAACTTTAAAAAATGCGGTTATTATTTATCACAGGTTCTTGCTACTTAGGCTACGCCGAAGATCTTGGCGACATAAGTGGTAGCGTCATTTGGAGTTGGGTATTTGTCTGGATGATGCTCGAGTAGATGTGCTCGAAGTTCTTTGATGAAGTTCGTTTGATATGGATTTCTTTCACAGGATTCACATTCGTATATCGTTTTGCCCGGATGTAAGTTGGTTGACAGAACGTGTTTACGTAAATTTTCCTGTAAACGTACAATTAATTAAATTACAAAAATATTCTATTAAATATTTAAATGTAAAAAATGATAAATTATGGTAATTGTCCAAATGTGTCTTATTGAATCTCGGAAATACGTTTTGTGTTTGCTTTTCTATGCTATAATGTTTATTTTATTATTATAACCGCATACATAGATATTGTTAGTTCTAAGTAAGATATTCTGAGCAGTAATAGTTTTGATTGTAAATCTTTTTTAGAACTAATTGAAAGATGATGGTATTTAAACGGCGCGCATTAACGAGCGCCGCGCGGGCTTTAAAAAGCCTGAACATATTCATACTTCAAACTCATTACCCGTCAAAGCACTCCATAAACCCGTCAACGTCACCATTCCGCACAATCACCTCGCGAACCAATCAGTGTAACGCACCTGAAAGCGTATCATCATCATCATTAACGAGAACAGCATGAGCAGACTTTTTTCCGATTTAAGCATCGCGCGTCGTAAAAAAATCCCCCTCATATGTACGGGTACGCGAGGGCCGATATTGAAAGACGAAGAAGCTCGCGCTCACTTCGCAAATCTCCGGAGAGTGACTTGTACGAGCCGCGCGTTAAGCATTTACACCTCGGCCGGGCAGCGGCATAAACCGGTAGGCGGCGCGGGGTACTTAGCTCTCGGGGGCCCCGGGTTCAAAGGTAAAGACTCGTATATCCGCGCAGTAAACGCGAAGGTGCCGCGCGCTACCTTATGCCTGCTGGCTCGCAAGGGACGGGGAGCAATGAAAGAGCCGGGGATAATATGGGTAATCGACGAGACAGAGCGGAGAGGATATGGCCGGGTATCGTCGTTTCTTTTCGAACAAGAGAAGCTGCGATTGCGAATTAAAAGGAAGGTTAAGCGATTTTCCTGGGATTAAGCTTGAGGAAAATGCGCGCACGGATTCGGATTTTATCGAGACTATTTTTCCGATTGCTGTGATTTGTGCGATATTTACGTTATGCTTTGATTGCAGTGCAGAAATTCTGATGGTTTGAAGAAGGTTTAATCTATAACTTATACAAAACTTTAATAAACAACGAAGAATATATAAAATAGTTTTCTCAAAACATCATCGAAATTCCTTCGAAAAAATTCAAAATCATCGTTACGGAGTAAGTACCATAAATAAATATCAATCAATCTGTATACCGCATTGAGAACTACACACCAAAGTTCATCGGTCGCCGCGCGTTTACCGGCGTGTCGAATGCATCCACCGGCTGCGATGCATAAATGCACTGTAGCACCGGCAGCAGCTTTTCTGCGCGCGATGGTCGATGGAGTTGGCGAGGAGAGGGCTAAGTAGTCGAGTGCGCTCGTAAACATGCGCCCGAGCGTCCGAGGCTTATACGAGCCGTTGATGGCGAGCATCAAATTTCATTTCCCATTCAAAGTAAATCTTTCTTTCGCGACCGCGAAAACATATCGATTCTTTTCTCAATTGCTGACAAAGAGTAATAACTAGTGTATAGCAAAAAGTGAGATTATTTGTAAAAGAACAAAATATGAAGCTTGTCTACTTTGAATAACGTATTGATAATCATAATAAAGATATTGCCGTCTCGAATTCATACACGACTTCGGTAAATACACTTACAACTAAATAGTTGATGTATATGCAAATTAACGCTGGTGAAAATAACTTAATGAAAAACGTAACGAAGCGTTCCAAATTAGACATTATTTTATAGACCAGGCTATTACGTAACTCTTCATAGTGATTAATAATAAATAAATTATTATTCTTAGAATTTATTATTCCTACCTTTTTATGAAATTACTATGAATATTAATTAATTTTTTGTGTTCATGATTTTTTCATAATATATACATAGTATTTCATGGATAGGTAATGAAATATAAACCTTACGAATAGTAATGAATAAACTGATTAATAAATATAACAAGATCCATGCTTATCGATGATTTTTAATGAAAACAATTACCGATTTAGAACACTCCCTTACTTTTTTCATAAACATATTTTCACCAGCGAAGTTTTGATTCAAACATATAGAATTTTTAGCAGTGATTTAATGTACATCTTTCACCCATTTTATTTGAGTTTATAATGTGAATGATTTTTATTTATGAAAAGATTAATTACCCCATATTTTATTAAAGTGACAGCATACTTTGACGTACATACTAAAAAATTTTATTATTGCAGTATTTTTCTGAAATTCCAAATTTTTTATACTTTATGAAACATATTTCACATTTTTTTTTAAGATTTTTGCATCGCGATGTTTTTCAGCGTCAGACGGTTTTATTACATCTGTGCATCAGACAGTGACGCAATCACAATGTTACTGCCGAGGTAATGGTAAGTGGGTAACAGTCGAAGATGCGTGTTTTAATCCACCCTTATCTTAAAATTATGGTTTTAAATGGAGGTATAAACTTTATTTGATAATAAATGCAATTTTAATATACTATAATATAACTGCGAAATTAAAGAAATTTTGCATATAATTATTAAAAAAAATTCGCGATATTCAACTTCCGAGATTGCCATTCGGATTCTCATCCTCTTCAATACAGAGAATTTTCAATAACTCATAAGTTTTGCGGCTCGAAAAGTATATAATTACCCTTCTAAATTAGAGAAACTTAATTTTTCCGACGAAATCGCCGAGTCCACGACCGGCGAGCGAAATACCTGACTGCGAGCGAGAAATAACGCGCGCTCATAACTCGTTTGCTGCTCGATAATTAGCCGAGAGCGGTGGCGGCGGCAATGTAATCTCAAAAAGTCGTCGCGGCCCGCCACCAGGCTATATAAGCGCGCGCGAAAAGTCGCGACTGGGTGCGAGAGGCGGCTGAGAACCACTGGAATGGGTTTATGTGTCGCGCGTGCTATCAAAGCGACACACCGAGCCGCATCCCAAAGCAGCGAGCGCTTCAGGAGAGAGTATAGGCATTATCATATACCTGCGTGCGCGCGCGCGCGAATCTATCTTCTCCCCTCTCGTGCGTTTGTATTACGTGCGTGTGTGGTCATCCAGTGAGCACAATTAACTCGTTATCTTATCGCGCGCCGGCGGCGACTCTTCTTCGCCGGGTCCGAAAAACATTAAGGTGTGTGTGTGTGTATATACGCCTTGCTTAATTTACACCCCGCAACAAAAATCGCAAAACCTGCCCTTCGAGCGCGCGCGCGGGGAGACGAGGAGGAGGAGCCGCCTCAGAAGAGGAGACGCGAGAGCGCGCCTACGTGTGTGTATATATCGGGGCTTCCCCCGATACTTCTTTTTGCCCGACTCGGTCGCGCTTGTACGCGCGAGAGCGCTGACAGCTTTATGCTGATGAAAGAAACAGGTGTGTGCATGCACTCGGGGCTTTGAGCTGCCGATAACGCGACGGCGACGACGACGACGACGGGATAATTGTTTTATATCGCGCGCTCGCAGTGTGCGGTGTTTCGCGTCAAATTCATAATTTCGCGGGTTTTATGAATCGGCCAGTGGTGTGAGGATTTTGGACGATTCGCTAAGCCTCTCGAAAGGCCAATTATCAACGCGCAGATCGGTCTGATGCGCGATGGAGATAAGTCGGTCGCACGCGCGCGACCACGACGACGACGTAGCCGGACGCGCAGTCGTTACTTTGTTTCTTAATTAATACATTGCGGCTGCCGGTTGTTTATGGCTTTTAATTAAAACGAGGGCAGTGCGCTATATCGGGTTTTGTGAAATCGTTTGTATAAAATTATATTGTGATGCAATGAAAAAGTATTAATGTGGGAATCCTAGTTCGGCTTTTAATATTCATGAGCGCATAAACTACTCTATATATTTTTGATCGGCCATCGTCAAAACTATATATTTCTTTTTTAGATGAATATGTAGGAATTTTTTATTGTTTATTGGGGGTAATTTATATATATTGTTGTGTAACACACAGTCAGAGCGCGATCCGTCCAGACCGTCAAACTGGCCATTTCACAAGAATGCCGAAAACCGCAGAATAACAACTTGAAGAAGATCGTAAATCCGTGCCGTCGAAAATCTCTTTCTGCAGTTTGATTTATGCCATCTTTTTTACCAAGTTTCTAAAATTTATGTCATTCGCTCGGGCCTCAGCATTAAAAACCCGCGACTCGCCATTTTTACATTTCAAACGCTGGCAGTCGACGCGTATATATAGCATTTTTATATATATACATACCCACGAAACCAGTTCCATAAAACGCGCGAATTACTCAAGCCCTCGCCATGAAATTATAAAATGATTATAATGAACGTGCGCGCGCTCGGGTCCTCGTAATAAAGCTGAAAAATGATTTTCCGCTAATGAATAGCGGGCCGAAAAAGGGAGAAGCTCTCTCTCTCTCTCTCTCTCTGCACTCGAATCTTA
The DNA here is from genome assembly GCA_030522985.1 of Torymus sinensis. NCBI lineage: Eukaryota > Metazoa > Arthropoda > Insecta > Hymenoptera > Torymidae > Torymus > Torymus sinensis. Next base: position 13,772 of record JAPYZP010001104.1, on the reverse strand, counting down.
TCGATCCTTTTATACGCTTGTTAGCGCACCGTCACATTGACGGCGGCTATTTGCACGCACGCCGGGCCGCGTTACATTGTAATGGTGCCGTATTTACTCTCACTCCCTCGCCCCGGCCCTATATAAGCGCGCGCTCGCGCGCGTCGGGTTAATCGAGCCGGCTACCACTTCGCGGTAGGTCCTCTTCCTTCCTCTCCCCCCCTCCTCCTCCTCCTCCTTCTTTTTTTTCTTTGTCGAGGAGCGAACGAGAGCCCGAGAGAGCATTCCGATAAGGTTAATCAGCGCCCGGATTCGGGATTTATGGCAAACCAGACTAGTGTCGACGACGATGAGAGAACTGACCGACGCGATCTGCGGCCTCTGAAGAATACCTGCTCGCCGCCTCGGCAGGAGAATATTTCCATGGCGCATGACCCAGTCGGCGACGAGTTGCGATTCAGATGCGGCTTTTTTTTTTGTTCGGGCTGCTTTTTTTTTTGCCAAGTTTGTGCTAGCTTGACGGCTTTATTTATCGGTCTACACGGCTTTCTTCATCAATTTTGGGATTTCTGGAGTTTGGAAGATTTTCGACGGTTCTTTATTGCGATACCTTCCCATGACGATTAAGAGGATTAATGTGTATTTGATAAAATGAAGATTTTTAGTTAATTCGAACTTCTCCTTTAAAATAGAAACGATGTATAAGCTCGATGGTTGCTCAGCATGGAATTGAATTATTAGATTATAATTACTTTTTTTTAGACATTCATTCATTTAAAACTTTCTTTATGCAACGTCAAAAATTTCTTATAATTTTTAAACGATGCTCGTAAAAAAGTCGTGTTTTTTTAGCTTCTCGATATCGCGATAATTAAGATATTATGATATCCTATTTTTGTAATAACCAATAAGGTATTGAAATACTAACAAAAGAAAATGATATTTTACCAGATTATTGCAGGCGTATGTACAGTGGCGACATTTATACGGTTTCTGCCCAGTATGTAGCCGCATGTGTCGCTTCAAATGCGAACTCATCTTCGTTTGGAAAGTGCAATCAAAGAATGTACATTTAAACTGTTCAGTGTTGTCAGTACTATCAACCTCCAATGAGTGGTGCCTTTTTTGATGCCTGTAATAGAAATGAGTCAATATATGAAGTATATTAAAACTGTTAACTAAATGAGCCCTGAATTATAGTTATGTATTAGTAAACTAAGCACTTTACTTATGTTTAAAATAATTAATTTTTCATTCAACTGTTATTTGCGTTGTAGGGTGATAAAAAAAAAATATTACGCCTATTTTAGTTACATATTGTAACGATCCTAATTTATCAATAACTATTTTATTTAAATAACTGATATGATTCTTTCATACATCTATAATAGTACATTTCGATACAAGTGTGAAAGTATTGATTCTAGCACGAGTATGAGGTTTGTTGCTCGAGCGATGCGAGGGTGACAATCACATGAGTGTAGAATCATCTTTCGCATGTGTATAGAACGGTATTTTTCGATACAGGGGGCGTATAAAAACGATTTTAAAAAATAATCAAAAAATTAGTTTATATGGTAATCGCTAGGCCAGATTGTATAATGCAATAACAAAAATAGCTGACCAGTGTAGATATTGTTTGATCTGAAAAGTATGTAAAAAAAATGTTCTTATTTTCATTTCTAATTTTCAATAATGTAATCTTTATTCCTCTTCACGTTTCCAGTACTGTGTGATTTGATTTCGGGGCCCCTGGATTGTGGTACAAAGAGTCATTTTCGGTATCACTGTATGAATTGTCTTTACTGAAAAAGCCACAAATCAAATTTTTTATTTGCCCGATGAATTTATTCTTTCCTTCCACAAAAAAGCTAATTTCTTTCTCCTTATCTTGAACCAAACAATATAAAATAACCTAAAAGGAATTATCTTCTCTGTAAAAATATGTTTGATGAATGTAAATATTGACCGTTTGTATCAAGAATAAGAAGCAGAAAACATTTGAAAAATAAACGATAGGAAAACGGACTCAGAGTTCATATTTGAATTAACAGCTATGTAGGTGCGGGCGAAGAAGAACGGCGGGACGGGGAGGGGGAGGGTGCGAAAGCCCGTAGAAACAGGTAGACAAACAAACGTGTTAATCATTTTCGATCGCGGGCGCGCAGCTCTCACAGCGCGCGGGGAAATCGAGCACAGCGAGCGAGAGAGGGAGAGAGGGAGAGGGAGAGAGAGGGAGCGATTATCACTGCATACGAAGCGTCGCTGCGTCGAGCGCGAAGTTTATGGTTGTCTATGGACCAAAAGCGCGGTAGGCGATTACTGATTATGACTGATGCGATATGCGTGCGCGATATTACGGGTCGCGCTCTCGCTCTCTCTCTCTCTCTCTCTCTCTCTCGTTCCCTCCCGTTCGCTTGCTCGCTCTTGGCGCGAGAGAGCTACAGCCGCGCTCGCCTATATCAGCTTCGAAATGCGTGACACGTTTAATTAAAATCCCGCGTGATTTACTTCGCTACGCGTGCGTGAGAGAGAGAGAGAGAGAGAGAGAGGCAGAGAGCGAGAGAGTGAGAGCGTCGGCCAAGCTCGCCTGTACACTGCGTAGGGGGGCGGGGGTGCGGGTTTGCGGGGGATGCTCGGAGTAAGGGAGAGAGGGACAAAGAGAGGAGGGAGGAAAGGGTGGAGAGGGAAAGAAGGTGGAAGGAGCGGAAAAGCCCGAGGATATAGAACGGAGGATAAAAGTGCACGGAGGGAGTCGGTTATTTGGGATTATTGAGCTCGTTATTCGTTCGTTTTGAATGTTTGCCTTTTGCTGATTGATTAAGTTATTGAAGAAGAAAAAAGGTTCTATGCAAAATGCAAGACACAAGTTTTTGACTTACTTTCGTTGACAAATCCAATTGTACAAAATCGAAATTTACTTTAATAATTTTAGAGCACAATTTTTAGGATTCACATAAAGAACCTATATGACTATAAAGAAATTCTTAGAAACGTTGGAAAGAATCGTCTACTTAAAATTTTATAAAAAAAGACTAGTTAAAGTGTATAAACTCAACATGTCGATTCGCAATAAAATATCGTGAATATCATCAAAAGCAATTACAAGGGTCTGCGTCGATGCGCCGGGTGTTTAGCGCTTAACTTTGGCAAACAAACGCGTGTCCACGCTTCATAGCTCACGGGCTCCCTCGCTCCCTACCACCCTCCTCCTCTTGTTTTATTTTTCATCTCGTTCGCTATCGCTTTTTCGTTTGTTTGCTATTTTTTTCGCACTCGCTCTCTCTCTCCCTTTGTTCGTTTTGCGACGCGGCGTTGAAGAGCGGAGCGTGGTAGCAGGCTGAAGAGCGAAAAAGGGGTGAAAAAGTAGGAGGAAGAGAGTGGAAGGCAAAACGTAGGGTCACTTAATTGCTGGAAAATTGAAAACGACCGAGCAAAGTTTAAATGTACTGAGCGCGCGAACGCGTGGGTGTGAGAGAGAGAGAGAGAGAGAGAGAGAGAGCGAGAGCGAGAGAACAGCCCAGAGATGAATCTCTCCACTGGAACTGCGTATTTTCGTTTCGCGCGCCCGCGCGCACTTACCCGATGCTTTATGCGCGACAAAGTGTCCTAAGTATTTTTTTCATTTAAATGCATAAATTTCCCCGACATTCCGACTAATAAAGGCGAAATTAAAATCTACTTAAATTATTTGTCTTTGTTTTAAATCTATCTTGCGGTCTATTAAACATAATATCATTACAGCCAATGAAACGTAGCCAATAATATTCGACTTGGGTCAATGGAAATTCAAGTTTTATGAATTATATTTATATGCGTAAACTTGATTTGCCTAACCGCGCTATATATACCGCTCCATCAATATTATTTTCCCGCTCCCGAGTTCGTAAGTCTGTTTGGCCACTTTATTAATCTGTTTGACTTCAGTGAGAACTTAATCTGACTGCGGCGGCGCACATTACGTTATCTATAAATTAGCCACAACATTCAATTTGGAAAAAATCGCGTGCTCGCGCGCGTGCAGCGCCGCAGCGGAAACAATCACAAGCGCACTGAATCTTATTTATATCCTCAGCGCATACAAATTGTGACATCTCGATTCCGCAATATTATTATATATATCCAATAAGTCGAATATACATATATCCCTCTCGCGGGCAAGGGGACATGCATCTTCGCGATTATCTTATTTACGACCATTATAAATTACGCTCTCATCCGTGTGCTCTTCCTCCCTCCTCCTCCTCCTCCTCCTTCTCTCTCTCTCGTACTCTGTTAGCTGCGCGAAAATGCATATGCATCTTTCGCGATTGTTTTTTCTCTCCCTTCTTTTTTCGTCACACTTATGAATTATGAAATAAGCGCAGGCAGGCAAGCAGGCAGACGCGCGCGCGTTCGAGCGAAATCCGCGTAGGCGACCGCGCCGCTGAAATTATGGGGGGCAGGTGTGTCACTGGCCGCGCATGTGTGTGTGTGTGTGTGTCTGCAAAAAGAAGCAGCGCGACTATTGGCAACAATTATCATACACGCCGTCGAGAAATGTAACTGCCAATTTATGGCAGTGCGAGCGAGCGAGTCCAGGCCATAACGCGCATCCGTTGCTGCTGCAGGTGTAGGCACCTGACGCGCGAGCACCAGCGAGGGCAGCTCGTGAGTTATAAGCGCGATTAAAAATCATTCTTTCACTCCTTCTCTTTCTCTTGTACGCGCCCGCGCGCCTTTTACCCGCACTCTCCTTTCTTTCGTGCATGCATATAATTAAGTCGCCCGGCGGAACGTGACTCGGCCGGGATCGATTTACCTTTTGCTTGTCTCATATTTGTCGATATTATTGCCTCTCGAGATGTTACAATCTTTCAGCGGAACCTCTATTTCAACTGATAGATATATGTTGGATGCTCATGAGGTACAATTGAAGAAATGCTTTTATGTAGTTAGAAATAATTAAAGTAAGAAATCATATAACAAAGTTAAATATATATCATTTTACAATAAAAAGAAGTTTAAAGAATTTTTTTAAATCTATCACTTTGGCTTTCAAAGAGAAACTCGTAAAAAAAAATTATCAAAGACAAATTTAACAAATAAGAAGGGAAGGACTCGAACGTATTACGAGAAGAATAACACCGGACCTTATAGTATGTTTGATGCTAGACAAGAAGGAACAGTGCGAGATTTATAGAGAGAGTAATGCGCGAAAAGACATTCTAAGAGCGCATCGTGGACTACATTAGAAGACCGAACGCGAGAGCGACGTAAATATAAGAGGTAATTAACAAAACGTAGGCAGGGCTTTAACGCTGGGTGCAGAGTTAGAAAAATGATAAATGCAGAAAAAATTCTTTTGCAAGAATTATAGGGACGCCAAGCTGAAGAAATCCGAATAGACTACCAGCGTGGTTACAAGCTCGGCGTAAGGAGGTGTGAGTTTAGTATAAGGTATTCTCCTCCCAGGCTCGTCCTCCTCATGGATGTAGAGGTCGGAAGGACTGAGCCCTACACACGGGGTATTGCGGCCCGCATGCCTCCTCTATGGTGCGTCAATGCATTCCCCAACTCCATGGATAAAAAAAAATAATCTAAGGAGTATTTTCATGTAGTCTAATGTATGTATTTTTATACATATAAGTTAATTTATCCATCTACGGCCTACCGGCACAGCGATTGACAAATGCTTTTTGTTCATATACTCGCTTATTTCAATATTCATATATTTTTCAGACGACCTTTGGGTAGACCCTTTAATGAAATATATATCTATATACCTTGTACAGATAAATTAAGAGCTTGCTAAATTCACTTCAGCGTCATGTGGTGTTCAAATATGTTTTGACTTTTTATATCATATTTCATTTAGGCTTAGAAATGAAAAACATTCAAATATATCACCTAACCAAAGACTTTGATGATTAATTGAGGTTCTACTCGAAGCATCGGTATTTATATTTACTAAAATGATGTTACCATATAACTTACCTAACAAGGTGAACTTTAGTCTTTGCTGTGTATGGACAGTCGGCGCATCGGAAGTTTCGTGTAGTTTCATGGACGAGTTTTCGGTGATTATTGAGTTCATTTTCCGTTCGAAGAATAGTTGGACAACCAGGCAGGCCGCATTTATACTGTTTGCCAGCGTGTCGTAGCATATGTTGACGCAAAGTGTGCCTGGAAAATAATTTTAAACAATTGTTTATTTTTAATCATACAATTATGTGAAAAATTAAATCATTTTCGTTTATTAATAAATTAATATACGTTTAAATAAACTGGAAACAGAAATAAGGGCATCCTTAGAAGAAATCTGTGATGTTTCAATCTAGCATCTTTTATCTCGCATAAATAAATAAATATATATATATATAATTAATAACAAAATAAAAAGCATATATAGCTTTAAAAAGTAATAAGACCAGAGGCGCAAAATCCACCTGTTTAGGAGGTGGCGATCGCACGGAGAGCTGCGCACCGATCCCCGCATACGCGCGTCCGCATGGCTCTCGGCATTGACCGCGAGGGCGCGCGTATACATACACACGGCAGCGCGTACAGAAGGCCTCTGCGCGGGAGCACGAGATCATTTTTTTTCTCTCTCTCTTTCTGTCTCTCTTATACCGGCGGCAGCAGCAGCAGCAGCAGCCGCAAGGACGATTTATAGTACAACGAAGAATGCCGCGAACAAAAGGGCATCCGATTTTTGTCGATAGCTCTCCCGCTGCCGAGCGCGCGCGCGCGGGCTACCGAGAAATTCTTGCGCGGGGGCATATATCGGAAGGGGGCGCGCAGAGAGAAGAAAGGACGCGCACGAGGAGCGAGAGGAGGACACTGAGGACGCGCGCGCGCGCGCAGCGTAAGGACATGCCGAGGGGGGGAGAGAGATAAAGAGAAGAACGAGCGTAAGTCGGGGACCGTATAGAGGAGGGAAGCGGTCGCGCGCGAGAGATCTGGGCCGGGCTGTGTGCCCGAGCCTGGCCGCAATTGGCCGCGCAAGTGTAACGCCGCGGTTTTACATCGTAAGGACGCCCGCCCTCGCATGAGAAATCACGCGAGCGCGGGGGAGAGCCAGAGCTGCTTCGCTCTTATCTTTCTACTCTATACGTGCTGCTGCGGCTGCTGCGGCTGCTGCTGCTGCACTGCTGCTCTGTTATGTATGCGTGCCGCGCGGCATTCCGATTCGACGCGATCGGGGATGAGTGATCGTTCCCTATCGCGCTTGTTGCCGCGAGTATTTACGGCGTGTGTCTCGTCGCCGCGCGGCGCACTCTTTATAAGGCTCGAGGTCGAATGTGAATGATGCGAGCTGATTTACGCGGGACGCGGACGGTGATTCTATCGATTCCGTCCCTCAGTCTTCTGAAATTCAGCGCGAGGTTTTAGAAAAAAACTTTTTACTTGATGTTTATTCAACATCAAGATCGGAAAACAATAGATAATTTATGTTCCGATTGGAGATCGACTCCACGTGTTAGAACAATAGAGATTTATGTTTTCTAATTCGAGACATTTTTTTGAAATATTCGATATTTTCAACTATAGCTCAACATAAGACGAACTACTCAACGAAATGAAACTACTAACTCCAAATTAAAATCAGTGAAATTCACTGAAAATCAGTTATAAGAATGCCAAAAATCAACTGAAATTTCAGTTGATTTTTAGCTTTCACTGAACAATTCAGTTGATTTTTAGCTTTCACTGAACATTTCAGTCGATTTGGTCACTCAATGAAATTTAGCACGCAGACATAATCGAACTCTTGAGTTGTATATATATGGAACGTATACTATTCCAACCAGGTAGGACTATTCGATATACGCCGAATCATTCGAGTCAGGTGAGACCATTCGGTTTACCTCGAACTACTTGAACTGGATCGGACTACTCTATTTCTATTGAATCATTCGGAACTGAATCCAACTTATACTCGGATGAAATCGAATTATCTGAATCACCACCCCTTTAATTATTTGCTGAGTCTTGGGTGAGATAAGTTTGTAGTATTCCGTGTTTTCAAATAGTAGATTCATGAATATTTGGAACTTTTTTTAACGAAAGCATACAAATATATTGGTTTTCTTATTTTACAAGACTATCGAGAAAAATATTCTTTATATATTGTAACAAATGATAAATCGGATATTATTATGCATTTTATGTGCTAATGATTAGACTTTTACCATGAAATATGATAATCGTCAAACATTTTGTCTGGGCAAGAATCCATATTTATACCGCAAAGGACTAGCCTGATTAGGTAAAAAAAAAAGATTATTGCGTATTATACTTTGTTTTGAGCAAAAGATCACGCAATTTAAATTAGATCGTATTGAAAATCTGATATTATCAACTATTTTTTTAAATAGTCTTAGAAATTATAATTTAACTATTGCATACAGTATTTTTGATATTTGTATCAATACAGCTCGATAAATCTTCGAACAAGTATATTAACAGTTCCCAGAACTCTTCAAGACCGTTCGCGTTCTAGAAATTCAATAATCATAAATCAGCTCATCTGTTTCGAAAAAACGTTGACGTTGATAAGTTTCCAAAGATCTTGTGTGTATCAAAGGAAAAAGAAAAAAATCTCTCACATTGCATAAAATCGACATAAATTTAGCAAACCTTGGAGAAAATCGAAAAAACTTATTAAAAGATAAATTCCAGCACTCCTTGGAAGAGTTAAGGAGGCAAGACAGCTCACGTAATCCTAAAATTCGCAGGGCGAAAAGGACGATACAAAGCCGCGCGTCACCCACATAAAATATATATGAGAGCCGGGGCAAAAGAAGGCTGCTTTTTTTCGTAATGTCGTCGGCGGCGTGACGACTGCCGAGCGGTCTGGGCCGATTGAGCAAAACCGGATACCGTCAATCACAATGATTTAGCCGCGTGAAAGCAGCGCCGGCGGAGCTAGCACTCATTTACTCGCCACGACTACTGAGACTCGGACACGAGCAGACGGCGGTGCGAGGTCGATCGGGGATCGCGCCATTTAAAAGTCTAATATATATTCCCGGGCGCAGTCGCCGCCGCCGCTCTGCCTCGCCGCGCTTCGTTATTACATCCGTCAATGGCCGGGCGGGCAACTCTCGTGCGGGGGATATCCCCAGAGGGGACGGGGGCGGCGCCGCCGCCGCCGCGTGATTTCTGACGTTTTCGCGCTCTCTCGCGTCAGGGCTCGCGCGCCGCCGCCGCCGCGGCTATGCAGAGGGAACCTGTTTTTTCCTTTCGATTCGCTTTCGTTTTGCTCGCGCTTTAGCGCCTCGCGATGGCGGAGCTCCATTAACAAAACGCGCCATTACGAGGGCCGCCGTGTGATTCATTCGATGTGAATGAATCTGAATGAAAGAGCTGCGAGGAGAGCGGCAAGTGAGACAGAGACAGAAAGAGGGAGGTCTTCGCGGCGTAGCTCTGTTTCCTCTCCTCACAGTCGGATGGATGGATACAAATAAGAGAAGGGAGATGCTTTCCGATACGTTGCGGCTTATTATTTTTCGGCGGCCAAGATGAGAGGATGTTGCTATAACTACTAATGAAGGAAGATTCAAGTTTCACCAATATATAATATAATATATAATATCAATTAAATCTTAAATAGGAATATTTGGTAGCGAAATTTTAGGTATCGTTTCTTGGAATAAAATGCCATTCTATACTCATTATTTGTATCATTCATAAAAGTAACAATTATTATGATTTTACGTTGTGGTGTATTAAGAAACTAATAAATATATTGATAGAAGTAGGGTACATAATGCCTAAGAGAAAGTAGGAAGATTATAGAGACAATGCGGGACTAATAAAAATGTAGACTGTCTAAGAAAACAGTGAAGAGATCCTTTATACCGAGGGAAAAGTTTTGTCGCATCCAGTGCTGGGAACGGACAACATTTTGGGAAGGACGCGTATAAGGCAAACCATAAAGTTGACCTACACGCAATTTCGGGAGCATTTTTGACGTGAGATAGCTCCCGACTCGGTAAAGCCGCTTTTCCCTTTTACCCTTTCTGACTTTATCACTGCCTCTCGACCACTTTTTTGCGTGTATTATTAGGTATATAGCCTGACCCCAGAATTGATGTAAAAGGAGTAAAAGTAATCAATCATTAACGATCTATGTATATTTCGCTTTAAGGCAATTTCTCCGAATGATAAGAATAATTCCATTTAATAAATTAAAACAAAATGTCCTTTTGTCAAAGTATCGCTGTGGTAGTATATGTATACACTGAGAAAAAAAATTTAGGAAAAATTATAAATTCTTTTGTAAAAATTACCATACTGTCGGGTAAAGCCACCACAGACTGTAAAAACCTAAAAAATTACCATACTTTAGGGTAAATTTTACAATAAAGTATTTCTATCAAAATTTACCCTAAAGTATGGTAATTTTGTGCGTTTTTACACTTTGTGGTGGCTTTACCCGGCAGTATAATAATTTTTATCAAAGAATTTATAATTTTTCCTAAATTTTTTTTTTCAGTGCACTACCAGCAGTTTTAGACCACAAGTATAGACCACAAAAAGATAGCAATACAGATAGTGTTATGAAAATGAAAAAATAGGCAAACTGCTTGGAGCTATTAACTTTCTAAGCTTAAAACAGCTGAAATGAAGTAATCACTATCGTCGAAAAACGAAACCTCGGGTCATGAGGATCATTACGATCTCGCGATCGCAGATCACGGCGCAAAGGTTAAAATAAAGTTTTCGAGAGAGAGAGAGAGAGATCGAGCGTTTTTCTCCTTCGCTCTATAGCAACGACTGCTGCTGCTGCTGCTGCTGCTGCGCAGCGCGACTCTTCAATCTCTCTCCATCTCTCTCCTTCTCCTTACACGGCATTCCCTACTTTGGAGGTCCACTCGCGCGCTCGCACGCGCGCGGCAGCAGGTCAATAAATATAAATCTCGATGGCGCTCAGGCGCAACGACGTCGCGCGCGCCGGCAACCCGCGCGCGTGAGCCTCTCGGCATCCCGGGAGACGCCGCGGGGGAGGGGGGGGGGGGGGGGGGGGGGGGAGCAGAGCCGTCGGCCTAATCAACGGAAAAAACTCGTAAATCTAAGTGACAATTCGTGTAATTAAAATCAAGTAGCTAAGTATAGCCTGCCCCCCTCCATCCCACCCTGCTACTATACACACGTTGGCGATGATGCGCAGGCATCTATCTATCTATCCTTCTTTTCTCTCTTTCGCGTCCCCTCTTTACCTCCGGTCTTGCTCACGCGCGCGCAGGAGAGGAGCGAAATGAAGGGTTGCTGCTGCTGCTGCTGTGTTGATACCGCGCGGCTCTTGCGAGGAGGAAACGTATATGGGATGGAAACGGGCCCCGCGCACGGTGCATATAGAAGCCGGACTATACGAGACACGCGTACAGGCATGATAATCAACGACTGCGTCGCTTTCGAAATGCTGGACTTGTTTGCGCCTCCTCGTCTTCTCTTTTTGCGCTTCTTCTCGACTCAGCTCCGCGCGTCTGTGTGCGTATGTGTATTCCGGCTTTTTTCTCCTTTTCTTATGCTTTGCGCGAAGCCTTTTTCCCTTCGTTTTGTCAAACTTACGGCTTTTGACTTTCGATCGGGAGTTTTTAATTGAATACCGATATTGGCCGTAGAGCGCGGGCGCTCAGGTGCGCGCGAGTCCGGGCTGCGCGCGCTCTCAACCGTTAAAACTTTGGCGTGATATAGAGCTGTTTATGGATATGGTTATGCGAATGCCGATTTAACGAAGCTTCATGGTGTTAATATGCGCGAAATATAGTGAATCAGCGAAAAAGCCGCTATTGGGAATGCTCATGAAAATATCAATAAATTCCTTTCGATGCTGTTTCACCTTTCTTCTCTTTGCGTTATTAATTTCGTTTAATTAGATAGTCGAATTATCTTGTGTTTATAAATATGTATCACAAAGTACCTAATTATACGAAATAAATATTTCTATATTTTACGTCCAATTTAAATATACCTGCACATGAGCATAAACTGTTAACAAATTTTGATAGCAATAATGTTTCATTCTTGGGCTATAACGTTGCAAATGTTTATTTTAGGGGAGCAAACAAATGAGATTATTAAAGTAAACAGAAAGAGCTTTAATTTGAGGTCTTAAACATTCAAAGGTATTGATTTTTTCAGAACATATAAGCTCTTAAATTTATCGGAAAAAGATTATTGAAATGTATTTCAAATATTATTAAATTCTGTTATTTTTCAACTATTTAAGAGAGCTTTTATGTTTGATCAAATCAATAGTTTTGAATGTTTAAAACTCGTCGTTAATATTTTCTATCTACACTTTAATAATCTTTTTGCTCGTTTTCATATAAAGTATAGCTTATAGATGAGAAAGCATAGGATCCATTACTACAAATACTGAGACACGGGTGCTATACAGAAACCCTTTATACAGTTATAAAGAGAAAGAGATAACGCGGGATTCAAGCACTTTTCTAGCGACCATATTATAATAAAAATCATTGAGTGAAATAAAATTGAAAGATTAGAGGTATGAAAAGACGAATGTGACTATAGGATTTTAATCGTCGCACATAATTTCGTAATTACGAGAAAAATGAATATTCTTAATGTGCAGGTTTGCTCACAGGCACTTTCTTACCCTAGACCGCGCGAGGCGCCGCGTTCCCACCGCGATTAATCAACGCGCAAGCTACAACTACACCAGAGGCGCGTCTTCGCCTCTTTCCCTCTCTCACTCCAAAAAAGAAGCGCTTCTCACAGCGCGCGCGCGCCGAGTGCCAGGCTGCAGCGAAAAAATCCAACGCGCCGGCGCAGCGACACAGTACATAAAACACGCTGTTCATAATTTTCTACCCCTCCGGCCCTCTCGTATCGTGTGCTCGTGCGCGCGCGCACACGCCACTATAAAGCTTTTAACAAGCAGCAGCAGCAGCAGCAGCAGAGGCGAAAAGGAGCTTTAAGGGCTGCTGCTGCTGCGTGCGAACGTAACACGCAGAGGGATTACATTACGAGGAGGTTCGGGCCCGCGCGATCGGAATAGCGATGAGACGAACGCGAGCGTTTTACACGACTGCGCGCCGCGGACGGTCCTCCAGTGACTTATGCGCCCCGAGAGGAGGAGGAGAAGGAGGAGAGGAGGAGGAGGCGAGCGAAGGATGATGGAGGTGCCGAGATTGTATCGATCGGGATTCGCGCACTTTTACCGATCGACCTATGTGCGGAGCGCGCCCGAGCTGGATTATAAAGTTTAGAGGACACGCGGTGCAGCCGGCCAGGCGAGTTGTAGAGCTGCGGTAATAGGGGGAGGGCGAGTTATTATGATCGTGTAAGTAATGGCCACATTATAATAAATACCCGCCGACGGCTAATGAACGCGCAGTATGCTAAAAGTTAGTTAACAGAATGTTTCGAATTTACGATAAGAATGGGTACCGCCTTTTTACTATATATTAAATAATATATTTCTCCGAACCACGTGACTCGAGAATAAAGAAAGAGATAAGGCATTATCAGTTCTGTTTTTCTTCAAAGCCAGTATCGTTGCTCTCCTGACGTTTAACCCACTCTTTCAGATACAGGCACATCAGTCTGTCTCCAAGTCTCGACGGTGAATTAATTGAGAAGTTCATGCGCGTCTAAGGAAAACTTACGAAAAAGTCTATTTATTTATGATTTATAACCGTTACAAATGGAATCTTGGACTAGTGTAAAAGTGATATTCTTCATTATCTTCAGCTTTTTAGTGGTGGTTGTGGTTATAAGTATTTTAAACACAGGTGGTACTGTTGCGGTTCATAAGGTACGCATAGTATAGTATA
>JAPYZP010001103.1:0-18445 GCA_030522985.1 Torymus sinensis | reverse complement strand
TATTCACTAATTCATTAGTGAATATCCACTAATTCTACGGTGGAGCAATTTTAACTAATATATAGTGGTTTTTTCACTAATTCAACTTTAGAGAGAATAGGATTCATATCGATATCTATTATAGGAACTATAAAAAAAAATTCATAAATATAGCTTAAATTTTAAGCGTGTAAAGGGGTATGAACCCCTTAAAACCCCTTAAAACTTTTGAAGAAATCGACATTTTTTACTTTTCGAAAAAGGAAAGGAAAGCTTTTTTTCTAGTTTCCCATTCTTATTTGAAACTTTGAGTCGATTGGTTCTGGGCTAAATGGCTAAGGTTTGAAAAGGAAGACTTTTTTTGTCATTTTCTTAAAAAGTATAAGTTATTCTAAAAAAAGTAGTTCACTTGATGGACGCTGTACAACTGCAGATCTTCATCTGATATACTACAAACAATAGGAAAACAGGTTTCGTAGGTGTGCTCGAATAAAAATTTTCAAGTCGTGATTTTGGATTTTGTCGCCACTTTCGCGAGAATTGCACAATATACATATTTTTATCATTATATTGCTGAAATAATTGAATTATTAATTAAAACACATAAAACAAAATCATTAATATGTATTCATATAATTCGGCATATTTATTAAAAAGTAGCTTATTACGTACAGTTATTAATTTTTTTAATTTTGTTTGGTCATTATTGTCTATATGCGAATCAAATTATTAAATTTACTTATTTACATAATTCTGTTAAAAAAAAGTAAAACATTATTATTTGACTTAATAAAACATACCATTGTTTAATAGTATATATCTAGAACCGTTGTATATTTTTTATTATATTTTACATTTACTCGATCTTTATTTAGATAAAATTAATACATATGTAAATACGATAATAATATTTTTGCAAGGCAAAAATCCTCATATAGAATTTAATCAGCTGATGAAAAGCTAAGTATAGTAAAATATGTTTTTCTCACTTTGGTCACTAATTTTTTGCCACAAACCCGCAATGATTTTTCTCATTTTCGAAATGGCCTGCTTCTCATTCTTAGATCGATCGCGCTTCAACGACCAACAGCCTCAACCCGCAACAGCTGTTGATCGGCCGACTCCGCCAAGCTCTTTCTACTGCGTCTGATCGAAATTGCTCCGTTTCTACTGCTGGAGTCTGTATCTACATACGCGTATACGTCTGTGCACGAGGAAAGTGCAAGTAAAAATGTGGGAATTTGCTCGTCGATAAATTCCAAGCTCTCACTATTGTTTAATTTAATCGCAAAGTTTAATCGGTTCCGAGCTGCGTCGTCCTATTTTTGTATAGTTACTTTGTTTACGTCGACAGTTAATCGTGTTCGCGTTAAGGAGGTTAAACAATGTTAGGTTATGTGTGTTGACTCTCGAAAGTTTAAATTATATTTCAAAGATATATTTATCGTGCTGAGTTAAGAGGTGTATATAGCATAAGAATCGTCGTTTTTTCTATATTAATATAATGGATTACAAGGAAGAACAGAATAATGAAATTGAAGCCTTGGACTCCATTTACTGTGGTGAAATGGAAGGTGAGTTTTTATTAACTCATGGTTTTCTATCATTATATGGCTTTTTCACTTATGAAAATTTATTTTGTTATAGTTTTGGAAACTGAGCCATATCACAAATTTGCGATACCAATAAAGTCTGAAGAGTACGAGCCGGACTCTGACAATGGATTGTCGTGTAGATTAGAATTTACTTATACATCAAAATATCCAGATGAACCGTTAATTGTTTCAATTGAGGAAGAGGAAAACTTTGATGAAGAGGACAAAGAAAAACTCATGCAACACTTACAGGAACAAATGACCGAAAATTTAGGAACTGTTATGGTGTTCACATTGGTTAGTGCTGCACAGGAATGGCTCAATGTTGAATGGGACAGCACAAAACTGAACCGAGAAGAAAATGCAGCTAAACAACTAAAAGAGGAAGAAGAAGCTGAATTGGTAAATATATAAATTTAATTTATGGTCTTTTTTAATGTTTGAATGATCTCTTTATATAACCTTAAAAATTCATTGTATGATTATGAGAAAACTTACTAATAATTTTTTCTTGAATTGGATAACAGAAAAGGTTTGAGGGAACAAGAGTCACAGTAGAAACGTTTCTTAAATGGAAAGAGAAATTCAACGAAGACATGGGGATTAATAAAAAGAGAGAATTAGCCGAAAAAGAAGGAAAGAAACTAACTGGCAGAGAATTATTTATGAGAGACAAAACTCTTGATCAATCTGATCTTAAGTTCCTTGAAGATGGTAATATATATATCATTTTTTTTCGTAATAAAAAAGTTAGTGCACTTTAATAAGTATTTTTATTTATAGGTGATTCCGTGAAAGTAGATGAAAGTCTATTTCAAAATCTGGATGACCTTGACTTGGATGATGATGACAATGATGATGATCCAGATTTCAATCCAGATGCTTCCGACGATAGTGCATAAATGAACTAAAGTGTTGTGTACTCATGAGTCACGTGATGTGATCATGTGAATTGATGGAAAGGATGTAAAAAAGAATATGTCTATACAGTAAATTTTCATATTCTCTCAGAATTAACAAATTTTTCTGTGATTAAATATCAAATGAAAATGAACTGAGAGTAATGGGAGTTGTCCAGGATAAGTGCTTTTTTATATACAGTGTAGTAAACAGCTGAATATTTTTGTTCATAAAGCTTTATTTAAGTAAATGCATCTTGCTGGTACTTTTTCCTGAAAATATCTTATTCCATTATTCCTCCAACATTCCAATGATACATTTCAGAATTCTTCTAATTTACTGTATTTTGCTAGTGGTAATGCACAGATTATGTTTATACTTAAACGCATTTTATTGTCGTACAAATGCATACTATTTTTAACGCTTTGGGAACAGCACGACCCATTCTAGGGTCATGAATGAAAAATGCAATTTTCCTAACTTTCGTCGCTTAAATTTTACGCCATAAAAAAAGTTTTGATAATTTTTATTGCGTATATGAGAATTTCTTGAAGTTTTAGAAAGATAAAGCAACAATAATATTTTAGAATATTTTTAAAACTTCAACTTAACATTCTAAAAGCCAAAAATTACCATATATATTAGCCACTCTCAAAGTCTTAATTTCGTTCGTTTTTGAATTAAAGAAATGATATAAATTTATCACGACTGAAAGACCATGATATGACATACCTTTTAACGTGTATACAGAAATAATATAATTTCTTAACATTTTAACATTTTAGGTTGTTACAGTACAATAACCGCTGACAATTTTAAGGCAGGTCTATAGTCAAACTTGGAAAATTTACGAATTTCAAACAACTTTTTCGACGCATCTTATTAGTTACAAGAGTATTTATTTCGTTTCCAAAATATTCATTTTTATTTTTATAAAATATTTTTAAAACATACATTTTTAAACACTTATATTTGAGGGGGTCACGATATACCGACAAGATTCCGATTTTTTCAGGTTTGCCTTTCTTTTTCAATGATTTGTGTGAAATTTGACTAGCATTTAAGATCAATAGTTTAATTTTGTTTGCCAACTGTTGGAATTCGAGAAAAGATGCCTTACTCACATAGTTTATACACAATTACCAACATTCACTCATTTTTGAAATTAATTTTTTTTATATGTATATTTTCTCTAATATTCGAGCAGAGACACATTCTTTGAAGTTGCCAAATAAATCAGTAAAGGTTTGATAAGGCTTAAATAAATGAAAAAAAAAAAATTCTTTGAAGTCAACAGATTGTGCGTGTGCTTCAATAATTTTGAAAATACGAAAGTTGATTGAGAAATTTGAAAAATCAAATACAGAAATCTATAAATGAGTAAGACCTTCCCTTAAAATATTGAGGTGCGATTGATGTGGCAAAAGTTTCGATCGGTATATAGGGGATCCCCCTAAAGATATTTTGTACTTATAAAATTATAAATTTCAATTTAGTTTGCTGAAAGTGATAAAGAAATTTAAAAAATGTTCATTTAATATTTGTTTTATTGTATGTTTTTTTTTATAAAAAAAAATTTTTTAGTGTAGAAAGTATAAAAATGTTGGAAAATATTTTCGAAAAATAAGAATTAATGTTTTTTAAAAATATTTTATAGAAATTATTTAAAACGGTGTTCACCTACTTATTCTATAACAAATTTTAACATTCAGATTGGATTAAATTGTTAATAACTGTGATTTTTTTTACTATAGTGACGACATATTGAAATTGAGCTAATTATTCTATACATAATATAGAGAAATAACAAACTTGATAAATTTTATCTAGAAGTTAATTGAGGGTAGGTTTAACGATTTGAATATTACAAATAAAGAAAAACTATCATCCACGTCATTACCTTGTTTAAAAAAATTAAATGTTCAGTAATTTCTAAGCTTTTTCAACTTGTCATGTAAGATACAAAATAAATTGTAAGATACAGATAAATAAAAATATTTTTATACCTAACTAGTAGATTATATTTTTTAACATTTTCAAAACGTTTGAACCACCTTAATTAAATTCTTAACTTTTGCGGAAATAGCGTAACTAGTTTTAATAATCTGTGGAATTTTCCCTTCTAGTCTTACTTGATCGAAATCTGTTATCACGAAAGTTGTAGTATTTCCTAATGTATTGGACCTGATTTTATAACTTGAGGTAGAACTGAAAATCGACGCGACTACATTGTTACGGTCGGTCTCGTACGTAGATACTACGCATAATCTCAGCGTTTTTTTCACCTTGTCACTCTTTGTTTTTTTAACATTTTTTTTTTTTTGCACTAAACATAAATGACAAAAGTCAGTCTTTAATTTACAGTTAGTTTTTTCCTATTCTCCTACCCCGTTCTTTATATATTGGTGTACTTTGTACGTTAGAAAATGTAGATTGTGTCTCTTATATGAAAATAATTGTAGGTTTAAGTATGTGTGTGTAAGTATGGTATCACGAAGGGTGAGTACCATTTGGAAGAGGCCTTTTATCTGAGCTCTGCCTACGGAATTTCGTCTGTGTCTGAAAACGACACCTAAGATTGCATGTACCAAAAAATACAGAAGAGACTCACATCGTCTCTTGCTGTTCATTTTTTCGTTACTTTTATTTTGTTTAAATTTTACCTATATACTAACGGTTATGTGTTAATATCGCATTGAACGTTTTAACGGCAGGAGCTGTAATTAGCTTTATTATCACTCGACTACCAATGATGCACTGGCATAACTAACAGAACTATCACTCATATTATTGCACTGACTGCTTTGGGCATATTTTAAGAATTTTAGATTCATTCGTTGGCCATTGGTAGTTTCTTTAAGGCTTTGCACTGCCTAAAATGAAATATTTTCAATTTCAGCTTCAATTTTCAAATAATTTTATTATTCATATTAAATTTATAATTAAAATTTTACCTGAAGTAAAACTCCTATTGGATGCCTTCCGCAAATAGTATTTCCATATTTTCTTAAATAATCCGTGAACATTGCTGGTGTCAAATTTTCTATTATATCCATTCCCTACAAGTAATAAACACAGTAAAAATTACATATAAAAAATATATTTTTTACTTAAGTACCATTTGATCAAGATTCTTAATAGACTTATGAATAGCACCACATGATCTGTCATAATAAGTATAACGAAACCGTTGACCCCAATGACAAAAGTCAGAAGAAATAATAAATAAAGTCTGAGGATCAGCCATGTAAGGTGCTAAAATTCTTCCATAAAATGCTTCTCGCTCAGGATTCAGAGATCCAACAAGAATTGGTATAATGGTAAAAGAATCTTTAAAGCTATAAAGAAAATATATGATTATATTAAAATTGAAGTTTAAAGTTATATTTCTTTATATTTGCTAAGAGGTAAAATATTTAATAACTTACTCTTCCATAACTTTAGCTATGTAGGGCAGTTGCATTTCAATACTGTGCTCATCTTCATCCGTATCCATGTCCATCCACTCAAAGTGTCCAGTGTCTGCCAGCTCTTTGTATACTAATAAAAAAAAGAATTAAATGACGATTATTATAAAAATCTAAGGGGATAAATAATAGAGTGGAATAACTAATAACCTCGTTGATCAATGTGAAGATCATATAGTGGAGTCTTGTAAACTGTGGCAGATGATAGAGCACAACCTGATAGTCTTACATGGTGGGACGGTCCTAAAATGAATATCTTGCGGCTGCATAATAGCAAGCCTGTTATTTCAAGACACTATCAATAAGAAAGAGAAATGTATCACTTAATAGAACTAAAGAGTCTGCTTATCTTTGTAATTTGCAAAAAAATTTATTAAACATTGCGTAACTTACACTACCACAGGACTGATTTGTCGATACGCAAATGCTGCACAGGCACCACAATAACTATAACCAGCATGGCTGTAAAATTAGGTGTTATTTAGTTAATGTTGAAATTAGGTGAATGTAATTTTAATGAATGCTACTAACGGTGCTATAATTGCTCTAGCTGGTCCATGAGACAAATCCGCAGCATTAAGCCAGTCTCCTAACTGCTTGTTCAGCTCAAATCCTAAAGAAAAAAAGTATTATAATGTAATAAACTTTATTATTCTTAGAATTAATTTTTATAATTATTCTTTTAGCACTTGGAAAAAATTATGCTTAAAGCACCTATGATGTTAATTTTATTAGAATACTGCCTTTATAATTAAATTGCTTTTTAATAATTCATCTTTAATTTAAATACAGAAGGCAGAAAATTTTAATTAATATATTATTATTATTAATGCATTTAATCAATGCATTTATTTGTAATATAATGAATGAAATGATAAAGGCAATTAACCAGATATAACATTTTTTGTTCACATAATTTGTATCTGTAAGAATTATAATAGAAGAAATTTATCTTATGCATGATGATTGATAAGACTTCACAAATAATTAATTATCTTTATAAAAACATACGAAAATCCTATACAGTGAAGTTGTTTTCTACACTCTGTTGTTAGGTAAAAATCACAGCAGACACATTTTTCAATCTTTAATTCATGCATACCAGACGAATCTCTTCCATTATTTACATTGTGCAAGCACGCACGAGAAGAGGAGATCGCGTGAGAAAAGAAAAATTACCCTTCTCTGTGTACCAGCTTCCCGAGTGGCTTGCCCGTCTCATCAACGCCATTCTCGCCTCTCTGTAACAATCAGAACGAACAAAAGATCCGAAAATCAGAACAAGAAGGTCGAAACTCGCTGGAGAGATATTCTCGCATCTACCGTTGTCGTCCTCGTCGCACTGCTACAAAACAGTGTTGTACTGAGCGACGGTTATAATAGTAACCGCAGTAACCTTTTATGATGGCGGAGCCAATCACGGGTAGGAGTGAGAGGTACGGTGTCGCGATACCCGTTTTATATAAAATTTATATAAAATATACGGGCACAAGCGCGTACATATCTGTATATACTGAGCAATCCAATCAGGAATTCAAGGGGTTATAGATGTGGACAAGAATAGCGTGGTATATTACCTATGCTCCGAAAGTCTCGGCCTGGACAATGAAGCACACGACGTCACAGTCAGCTAACAGCACGCAGACACAGCCCCAGAGCCAACTCAGCCAAAGCAAATAGCAGACTAAAGTACGGTTTCTTTAACAGCCAGTGAGCCAGCCCAGCACTGGTGGGTGGCAGTCTGGTGGCTCCATCTTGTGTTGTATGTAGTAGCGGTGTTTTTAAAATGCTCTCTTAAGTTGAATTAGTGAAAAAACCACGAAACATTAGTGATAATTGCTCCACTGTAGAATTGGTGAATATCCACTATATAATGAAATAGCTGTGAACGGAGTCCAGTAAACAAAGGGCTGAAATCGACGTGTCGGGTAGGCAGCTCGGTAGACAGCTGTATTTTTGATATTTTGTAAAACACATCATCTAAAAACGATGATCAAAAATGCAGCTTCCAAAAACGCCGGGGACACTCCTAAAAACCACCCCCGAAAATGGTTTTTCGTTTATAACTGGAGAACGATGAGAGGTATCGGGAAAAATCTTCAACAAAAGTTGTAGAGCGTGAAATTTTACACATGACCTATCACTTTCCTTCTTTAATAAAATTAAGCTTGAGAAAAGCACGTACAAGTTGCAAACTGCGAGCGCTCGAAGGACAAGGGTGGCGGAGCCTGCGGCTACGGCTAGTGCAGCGGCCATGACAGGGCTAACGCGTACTGCTGCCTTCTGTTCTGAGCTTCTAAGGCAAACTTTCCTCATATATGAGGCTTATAATCGGGGAGGGGACCAGGGAATGATTAGTATCTTATGTGCCTTGTCTCTCGTCTCATCTCTCAAACGCGAAAAAATCGTTGTCCGCAATCTTAATAATTTCTCATCTATGGTTATTATTTCTGTATAATTTTCTATTGCCATAAACTATAAATGTATAAGAATTCGGACAACAATTTTTTTCGTGTTTGAGACATCAGACAAGAGACAAGGCACATGAGACGCTATGTGGACACTTGCTAACAAACATTTTTAAATGTAAATAAAGGCAGGTAAATGTAGATCAAATAATATATTATAATAGATATATTATCAATAAAATTTATATAATAATTAACGCACCCACAGTTTTATGCTAAAAAAAGAAAAAAATAATGAAATTCCGATTAGTAGAAGCCGAGAAAATATATAGTATTCAAGTTATGAACGTTCAAAGTTCGCGCGCGGTGTTCGGAGCGCGCATTATTGATGATGCGCGCCAACTGACACTTTCCCTAGAACTTCTCAATCAGCTGTTGACGACGTTGCCAAATGTTAGGACCGCCAACACGAAAGAACGGCATAACCTAAGACTGCAGACGTCATCTTTACATTTTATGCATAAAATGTTTCCTAAAAACATGAAGTTAAACTTTGTGATCAAATTACCGTTTTAAAAATATCTTTTGTAAATTAATATATTTGTACGTTGCCACATAAAATTTGTGAAGTTTTCAATTATTTGATTATCATGTTTTTCTATGTGCTTTTAACTTTCAAAGATTAAAATACAGAATACATATTTTAACAATATTTTAGGTTTTAATAATCTGAAGATGGGACATAATCAGTTTTAAAAATGAGTGGCAATACAGATGATTCAACAAACGAATCAATTTTATATGAAGTTTTAGAATATTTAGTTCGAAAACAAGAACCAGAATTAACAGTAAATAATTTACAATATGTTGTCATATACTTTTTTTTTTTTTTTTATAACCGAACTAAATTTGTTTTTAGAAATATAAAAATGATTCTGTAATTTTACCAACTTCGGGAACCATAAAAAATGCATTACGGTACCTTAACAACCGATATTCTTTGCCAGAAAGTATTTCTGAACAGATAAGCTATACTCTACCATGGAAATTTGCAATAGGAGACAAAGGACGAATTCTTGCTATTTTACAAGAAAATATAATCGAAATCAGAAAATCAAAAGATGAATACTCATCTATTATTGGAAAAGCATCAAGTAATATACTTATTAAAATCTTCTTATATAAAAATCATATTGTATTAATTATATCCATTACATTTTCAGCTCCAAAAGATGCTTTTCCACAATGGCGTAAACTAGTATGGAGTCCAGATGGTTTAATTTTATCTTTATCTTCAAGCAATGGCTATGTGTCATTTTATAATTCATTTGGAAATAACATTTTTAATATTAGTCCTAAATCAGTTTCTCAAAATCCTCATATTCTTGAAGCAGGAGATGCCACAGCATCAATGATATTTAAGAAACCAAGAGTTAAAAGTGACACCTGGGATTATGAATTTATTAAAGTTACTTATAGTGGTTTGCTTAAATCATATTGTATTTCTGGAAATGGCTTCAGTGAAAACCATGAGTTTTCCTTTGGTAACTTCTATAGAAATGGTGTTAATTCTGTGACTTACAGCGAAAAACATAATTTATTTTTTGTTGCTGGTAATAGTGTTAATCAGAAATTGACTGTAAGTATATAAACAAATATATAATTATAGTCATTATTTTTATTCATTATAAGAAACTATATATATATGCATATAAAAATATTTTTCACACCTTTTGAATCTTAGTAGTAAAGATATTTAATTTTTTAGTGTACAGCTTCACAAATAGGTTTAACATGTTGGAGGACATTGAATGATCATCCCTACTATAAACTATCTGTTTTTTCGGTAGACAGTGAAATTTACAAGTCTCAATTTTCCATATGGAATTTCATTCCAATTATTAAAAATCAAACTCAGTCAATAATATTCAAAACTAGTATATCTCCCAGTAATCAATTGATAGCATGTCTCCATACAGATGGTATAATATCTATTTGGAGTTTACCAACATTAAAACTACAAAAGCAATGGAAACTTACTGAGCAACCAAATTATAATGCTTTAAATCCTTTAAAAACAATAAAATTTAAAAAGTCTTTAAATAACATATCAGAATTTCAACCATTAGATATTGGATGGTGGTCTGATAATGTAAATTCAATTTATATTTAAAATAATTTTCATAATTCAGATAATTAAACTTATATTTACATTAGTTTTGTCATTTTATTTATAGGCTGTAATAATTGCAAGGTATTCAGGATCTATTTCTGTGTGCTCAATTAATAGTCTTAAAAATTTGCTAGGAGCTAGTCCAGAATTTTTATATAGTCATCCTCAGATAGCAGAACTTGATGAGAATAAAGGATTTTTATGTTTGGATTGTGAAGTACTGATTACAAGTACTAAAAGAACTAGAGAATCGAATACTGAAAGTAATTCATCAGGTCAGTTTCTACATTATAAAATGTATATAGATTTGTGTTTGTATGGAAATGATTTTATAATTGTTAAAAAACTGTTTTAAAACCTAATCTTTGGTGTAGGTACCACTATAATCTTACCTTTTATGCACTTTTTACACAAATATTTTTATAAAATTTAATAGAAACAATTTTTTGTTATCATTACATTACATTTTCTATTACAGAATTATCATCAGATAGTGAGAAAGAGGAAGATGAATCCAAACCTGTTACAGTCTTAAGTTATACAACAAATTTAATACAAACTGCATTGTATTCAATAACTGATATTGAAAAATTTCAACCTAAAAGGAAAAAATCAAAAATATTTCACAGAACATACAGACTCGTGGGATTGAAAAGTACAACACCAGAAGAACTCTACTCTAGGAAAATTGAAATAGAGGTGAAATTTCAAAATAAGAGAAAAATTATTATTACTTAAAATATTAAAATTTTCAATTGCAGGAATATGAAGAAGCATTAGCTTTAGCAAAGACTTATAATTTGGATCCAGATTTAGTTTATCAAACACAATGGAGAAAGTCTGAATTCTCTGTAAAAGCTGTACAAGAACATTTAAGTAAAGTTAGTAAGAGATCATGGGTTCTAAATGAATGTGTATCTAGAGTTCCTGAAACTTTAGAAGCTACAAGGGAATTACTTAATTTTGGACTTCGTGGTGCTAACTTAGAAACATTAGTTGCTATAGGTATAAAAGATGATGGAAAATTTACATCTGCAGAAGAAGATGATGAAGATACTGATGTCGATGAAAATACAAAGCAGTTTAACAAGGTAACAATTACATATTTAAATATATAAATTGAAAATTTAATTATTTATTACGCAATAATTTGGTTTTTTAAATAGATACAGAAGGTTAATCAGATGATTGATTCTATACCAAAAGAAGATTTAGCAGATTCACAAATAGAGTTGATCAAATATAGAAAAAAATTACTTGATCATCTAGACAAGCTACAAACTTATGAGATTCTTTTGGAATCGCCATCTAAATTCAATAAGAAATTCTATGAAGAATTTAGGCAATTATCACCATTGGAAAATGCTATTAAGTAAGAAAATTTATATAATTTAAAAAATTAACTTTTTTCTATCAATAATTACAACTGTATATTTTAGATTTGCTAAGACAAGTGATTGTCAAGGTGTAGAAATTATGTTCACGTATTATGGTGCAAAACTCTTACCGCATTGGTTGACAATAATTAGTTTCTTTCCTGAAACATTAAATCCAGAGAAATATCAAAAACTTTTACCTGAATGTGATAATGATGGTCGGTTATTTTTATTATATCAACAAGAACTGCGACAAAAAGATTGGATTGAAAGAAATGTGTTTTCTAGTGTTATTAACACAGAAAATGATGATGACGTATTTATTTATGAAAAAAGAAGTTCTTTATTAATATATAGGTAATAAATTTTTATTAAAATAGCATTTAAAATATTTTTAACTTTTTCATTTAGCAAGTTATAATTGTATTTCTATATATAAATATAAAATAATTTCAATAGTACCTATAGAGCTTAATTTAAGGAAAATATTTAAGATAAGAAGCTTTACACTACATTTATACATTTTTAGGAATAAAGAACTTACCCAAGACTTGTTACAAAAATGGTATAAAGATCGAGCTTATGAAATTGAACATAATTGTCGTTTAGTTGATAATGCATTGGCTTTGATAAACATTGGAAAATCTCATAATATTATTGGCTTGGAAAGCCTTTTGTTTGAACTGGAAACTTTAGATGATCTTGTATATAAAGTTGGCCTTGAAGACTTATCTTTGACAAAAATTGAAAAATTAAATGATTTAGAAAAGATTAAATTATTAATGTCAAAATCTGATGAAAAGAATTTCGTAACAAATGTAAAAAATGTGCTACTACCATATTCAAGACGAAGAAAACGATATATTGTAAGTACAATAAGATTTGAAAAAATAAATATTGAAACATAATCTATATTTACTTTTGTATACAGGGTGATACATTGGACAAGAATTTACTCTATGAATATTTAATATTTTTAAGTAAAGACAATCTTACGTTTCCAGTTAGATTTTTTGAGTCTTTAAAGTCTTCTTATGATCTTGAAATACTTGACACAATTGAAAGTATAACATCATTAGCTATAGATTGTGTTTATTCCTGTACTGATCCAGAAATGTATTTGAAGGCAAAAGCTATATTTGATGGTACAGTAGCTTATTCAACTGGAAGAGAAGATAGCACCACAAGATATAAAGAACTTGAAAAAGAATTAAAGTGTTTACAAACATTAAATTTATATGAAGTTAAAATACCTTTGTTTAAGATAAAAGAAAGTAAACAAAATTCTGTAGATGCTAAAATGCTTTTAATTCAAATGAGTGATAATTTTAAATCTATGTAAGTTTGGCAATTAATCTCTTTTATGAAAGTAATGATTGGGTGATAGATTATATTAAATATTTTTTTTTCTAGGTATCCTCAAGCAATTGAAAAAAGTTGGTCTCAACTATTAAATGATATGCTTGACATTCAAGAACAAGTCTTTACATGTGTGGATATTGAAATTTGTTTCGAAATTTGTATGGTCGCAAGATTACAATCTGGATCAAAAACTGCTATTCAAGGATGTATAAATTTAATGGAAATAAAAAAAACTGGACATTCTCATTTAAAAGTTTCGTATGAACGAGCAATAGATCTTATTTTGCAGGCATGTAATGAATATTTCAATAATTCAAAAAGCTTGACAGATCCAGACATGGAATTAGCAAAGTAAATACATTTTATTAATTATCTGTTTGTTTATCACATGAGGTCTGATTCCAAAATATATTTGATTTTTCCTTTTATAGGGATTGTCTTCATTTAATAACAGAAGATGATGAGCGGATTAAAGAAGAATATGATTTAATAGAATCATTGCAAATTTTGAATGAATTTAATATTAAGATTTTACCAATTCAAGTTAGGATTACACATGAAAGAATAAAACTTATTGAAGATTGTTTAGACAGTCGCAATGATGCTTATAAAAATAAACAAAAACTATTGAATTTATCAAAATATTTAAGAATTGACAAAAAGAATAATCGATTACGAGAAGGGAAAGTTCTGAATTTAATTGCCAAAAAAGCATTAGAAATGAAGGATTACAATTTTTGTTCTTCCATTATAAAACAATTAATGAAAAATAATTATCAATCTTCATGGAATGTTGCACTTGATTTAGCTCATTCTGATGATTTTGATGATCTACAATTTAGGAAAAGTTGCATCTGGTTTGCAATTAATAATGGACCTAGTGATATGATTGAAAACTTAATGAAACGTGCCAATTTATTACAAGTTCAGATTTTGAATTCAGAATTACAGAAATTGATGCCTATAGAAAATGAAAATTTAGATGGAGAAGATGACAACACAGACAGCGATTTGACAGAGACATTTAGTACAGTAAGTAATTTTTAAACACCATTGATATTACTTATCTATTATTGTAATTATTAATATCAATAATTCGTATTTAGATCTATTAAATATTTAGAATATTTCAATTATATTTTTAGCCTCTAACTGAAAATAAAGAATTTGTTCCTAAAATTGTGCAAACATCTACAGAACTTATTAAAGGTTCAGCACAAATTGTTAAGCAATCAACTTTTGATTTAATAAGAAATGCAGGAAATAGAGACTTTTGGAAATCAAAATTAAATTTCAACTTTACTGATAATACGCAAAAAATTGATTTGGAAAATGAAATAATAGACAAAAGGAGCCAAGAAATACTACAAAAGTTTTTTAGTTTCTATGAAACATCACATGAAATTTGTGGGATAAGTAATCTTAACACAAAATATGCTAAATATTCTCAGGATGAGAACAATATCAAATTGAAACTTTGTCAAACATTGTTACGTATTTCTTTGTTAAGTGAAACTGCATCATATGGTTTAGAAGTTAGTGATGTCAATCACTGTATGTATGATAAATATTTTAATTATAAAATAAAAATAGTTTTTTAATGTTTACTAATATTGAATCTGAATTGTTTTCAGTACTTTTGGAATGTGCAGAACATACTATTACAGAAGACTGTACTATGGGCTTAAGTTATTTATTAAATTTAGATGAAGATTATTTAGATAATATAACAGAGACTTTTAAAAATTTACCTCAAATTGAATTATATTTCCAAATTTTGGCCTACTACTGTTCAATAAAACTTTATTCAAAAATGAACTGTGAATACAATAAAGTATTTTCATATGATCCAATTGAGTTAATTAAAAAAATGTCAAGTATACAATTTATAAATAATGATAAGGATCGAAAAAAATTAAAACAACAAATAAATTTTGTTTTAATGCAAAGGAAACAAGAAGAAATTCATAAAGATGATAGAGATATATGTAATAAAAAAAACATAGCAATGATTCAACCTGTGGTGGAACAAAGTTCTGATTTCATTAATAAATTAGAAATAAAAGATAATTCTAAAAATAACAACGAATTAAAACCTACAGAAAAATTAACTTTAGATTATAACCCTCCACCAGAAGAAACAGATGAATGGGATAATTGGGGTGATGCATGGACTGATATACCCGATTCAGCAAATGAAAATGTCAATCAAGATATAGATGCAGCTCAAGATATAGATGCAGCACAAGACAATTTATCTGGTGAAAAGCGTTATGAACTTTTTAAAGAAGAATTCTCTAAAATAAAAAATATAGATGATTACAGAACAGTAAAGCAAATGCTAATTCAATGGCCAATCATAAATGATTTGAGTTCTGAAGATGATATTGATTCTAATGCATCTTTACAAATGATTATTAAAATAACTAATATAAACGAAAATTACAAAGATTTCTTTTTTCAAGAAATCAAAGATTTCTTAAATATTAATTTAATACCAAAACAGGTTAGTGGAATGTTATAATCTCATTATTATTGTTTAAATCATATTACCTATTTCATTATATGTTATTCAATTCCTCATCATACTTCTTATAGATGCTTGCTAAATTTCTGCAAAAAAATAAAGATAGTTTTACTCCTGAACAATTTATTTATTTACAATTGTGTTCAAATGAGGCGCTGCTCCAACAAAAAGCTGTTGATTATATTAAGGACAATTATAATGTAGGAAAACTGAATATTATGCATCATTAAATGAATCGGTGCATGCAAAAAGGGATCTTGGCTATATGGAAATTCCGTACACTTAAAGTCACTTTTTGCATGCACGGATTCAAATATATAATGTAATAAAATAAAATTCGATAATATTTTTTTTTCAGACATTAACTTTGAATTCAGCCATTTTAGAAGAAATTTTTTTCAATAATCTTACATCTTCATTTAGTGTGAGTCATGATTTATATTATAAAATATTAGAAGAAGTTTTTGTAAATCGCACCCTAGCTGAAATTGAAGATAATATAAAATTATTAATAAATAATTTAGTTGAACAAAGGAATATACCTCACGCAATTGCTCTACTAAATCAACTTGAGTGTATTCCGCCATCATTGAGCACTTACGAAAACTGTTTTAAACTTTTGTTACGAAAAAGAAATTGTGATCCTTGAAGTTACGAAATACTTTTAAGATTTCACAGAATTGTACAAATATATCTGTAATATAATTGTTATAGTTTTTCAAAATTGTGTTTTTATTTTTGCATCCATTCCCGAATGGAAAAAATAAACAGTACTATAACGTAAATTAGTACGTTTCGATACGTTTGCGTACATATTTGTACGTTTGCGCACGTTTAGATTAAGATTCGGACATTTTGTACAGAAACGTATCAAAATGTACCGAATCGTATCTCTCGGACTTACGGAACCTACGGTAACGTACAGTGACATACATGTACGTGAGAAAACGTGCAAGAATATACTTTTATGTACAACATTCTCTAACTTCATAAATATGAATATATGAATATACAAATATCTTTGTACTTGAAAAAGTCATTTTCAGCCTCGGTGTAAGGAAA
This sequence comes from Torymus sinensis, assembly GCA_030522985.1. Classification (NCBI taxonomy): domain Eukaryota; kingdom Metazoa; phylum Arthropoda; class Insecta; order Hymenoptera; family Torymidae; genus Torymus; species Torymus sinensis. The sequence goes on along the minus strand of JAPYZP010001103.1, from coordinate 1,596 downwards.
AATAGTATACGCTCCACGCGAGTAAAATTGGCCAGCCCACATCTCGTGTTTGGAAATTTACACGAGATATGGACTGTCCAAAAGGTCCTTTTTCATGCACATGTTGAAAAAAATATTTTATTTATCCACTTCCATTTTTAGCCACTTATTACACTTATTTAGTATAATACCATAATTTAGCTAAAATTTTAAAAGATTATCTTCATTTGTTTTCGAGAAAAAAATTATTTTAGAAAAAAAGGAAATTTTCTTTCGTCTACGATATAACTGGCGTAAAAGGCAATGAATCGTTTGTCAGAGAGGTAGCTTTTTTATATCTATGGGTGCCTTTTCATGCGCAATGCCAAAACACTAAAACTTTTGAGCGTTGACGCTCGACTCAATACGGTTATCAATACGGTTTTAGCGTTTTAAAACGCTAATTAGCATTGAGCATGAAAAGGCACTCTAAGGATCAGTTCGTTGCTTAACAAAATCCGACTATTATTACCAAAGATATTTGAGCTTAAATTTTTTTTCAAAATTTTTTGTAATTGCGCTCTCTAAAAGAATATTTTATTTATCGACTTCAAATTTTAAGCAATTATTAAACTTTATTCTAGTACACCATTTAGCTAAAATTTCAAGAGATTATTATCTTCATTTGTTGATTCAATTTTTAGAAAACAATTTCGTACTATATCTAAATAATTTAAAATTATGTAAAATGTCGTAGCTGTGGGTGACTTCTGAAGTGAATTTCTAATTCAGGAATGGAAATTGATTAACAAAATGTAGTTCTGAAAAATGTATATTTGAGATTTAGCAAATAAATTTAGCAAAAGGAATCAATAAATGAGTTTGAGGAAGCAATATGAAGTGGCTGCCAGTGAAGTGTCAGCGGTTTTTGCCTTGGGTAAATTACTGTAGAATATAATGCACGACGCTGCAAACATCCTCATATCATATGTCTTGCGTACGTTTTTGGACATTTCGGTACGTTTTCCTAAATTTGGGTACGTTTTCATCCGTTTTCATACGTCCGGGAATGAAATTTTTTTAAATAAATAATTTGTTTAGTACATGTACCTACGTTTTTATAATTTTCGGTACAAGGCTGCACCTTCGTGTACACTGTCGTAGTAAATTTTCGTACGATTCGGTACATTTCGGTACATTTCTGTACAAAATGTCCGAATTTTAATGAAAACGTACCGAAACGTACCGCATCGTAGTTGTTCGTAGTAAAGTTTTGGTGAAACCTTTCAAGAAATATTTCATGAAAAGCTTGCTACAACCGTGCAGCAATATAACAGAAACCTCTCAAAATTTTTCAGTAAGATATTTGAAGAAACCTGACAGAAAAATTTTAGAAACTTTTCAATTAATGTTAAAAGTTTACCATCAAACTACATTTCACGAAATAATAATGCAAGATTTTCTAAAGCTTTCATGAAATATTTCTTATACAACCCCTGGTAGTACAATCTTGCGCAATCGCGATTACGCAGAGCGTGTGTGGTCTGCTTCCGACTTTTACTATATTTCTGCTGGTAGACGATTGCAGCAGGCACATTCCAACAGAATTGCGTCAGACTTGCGGCAGTTAAAGTGCAG
>JAPYZP010001102.1:0-22368 GCA_030522985.1 Torymus sinensis | reverse complement strand
TGTGTGTGTGTGTGAGTGCGTTTGTGCCAGGTCATGAATTGAAACCGGATTTTGGCGGCGGTATATTATGATACGTTCTTGCGCGAGAAGAAGTGGACTCTCTCGTATAGGTATATGCAGCTGAGTTTTGAATTGTTGTGCTTCTTTTGGCAAGTAGGAAAGTTTTTGAGGTGGGAGTATAGCGAAAGTGAAGCGTGATCGTTTTCGGCTGATGTTATAGGAGATGTTTTACGTAAGTTTTGAGAGGAATGCCGCGAATGGTTTTGCGAAGCTGTGACAAGAATACTTGAGAGTGTTCTACATTACTTGAGTTTGAAGAGGTGAAAAAGTATTTTAATTAAAAGTATATGATGTAACGTTTTATAACCATGAGAATTAAGTCGAATATCAATCGCGGGATCTTTCCTAAGTAAACGTGAAAATAACTTTTTTCATTTCAATTTTGTCAGAGGTTATAAACTTATAAACTTTTTTAATATCATCAGGAATGTATCAGCAATAGTGTATATTTATTAGAAACAAAGCATAGTTGTAAGTACGGAATCAAGTATTGTCTCTTGGTTTTTATACAAATAAAATAAGACGCAGGTACAATAGGCACAAACCGCAATAGTATAAATCTTAAATTTTGACGCCAAGTCATAAAGTAGGCAACTGAATTCTACTTCGAAGAATAACTTTCACTTCTTTAAATTGTATATGAGATTGAAAACCAGGCAAACGATAATGTCGAGTCGACAATGATATTACATCAGTCGAAACCAGCTTTGGTACATGTAAAACGTAACTCTGGAGGATGATAAGGAAACCCGATTCTCAGTTTATGAAGGAAGAGGAAATTATGGGAAGAGCCGTAACTCTGAAGACGAGAATTTTGACGAGTACTTTGTTTCAAAAGGGATCCCTGGTTAGAGCGAATCTTCATTTCAATGTAGACGGTTAGTGTCAGTAACAGTGTCTTCAATTTTATGATGATTTTGAAGACAATAAAAGGGCTTGTATAGAATTTATTTCAATTTCACAGATAATAGTCTGTCTGAATGGCACATTTTTACAAATCATGCTTGATGATAAATGTCAATTCCTAAAATGAACGTGACAACTGATAGGAAAGCAATAATTAAATATTAATAATATTTCTAAACTAAAAGTAATTTTATACCACTCTAACCTCAAAATCACAACTTTGGTATGATTTTTCGGCGCTCGTGATATAAAATATCGTACCTTGCTCGATTTTCTCACTCGCTTCGCTCGTGCGAAAAACCTCGAGCAAGGTAGAAAATCATCTCCCACAACAGTGTCATAATATACTATTATATTATTTTTTTCGAAAATCACAGTCCTATATAAACGTAAATACTTTTCTACCTCATTCCATCAAACTCAAATCACCGGCATCTCCCTCGCCCAAACGCAGCCAATCGAAAACACAATAGCAATCTCCTTTCCGTCCCCGCTCAACCGAGCCGCCGGGCTAAATCGAGGTGACAGCGACGCGCACCTGTGCGCGGCGTAGAGCAAGAGAGAGAAAGAGAGAGAGGGAGAGGAAAAAATGGATTCGAGAGAGAGAGAGAGCAACGACTCGAACGTCGGCTCGATGGAATCAATTTACGCGGCCGCGGGGAAATTAAGTTCGTCGTCGGGCAGTCGCCACCGCGACGCCGCGAGCTGTCGGCTCCATATTATATATATACAAGCGGCGGCACGGCTGCGTGAATATCGATCGGAAATCGGTGCTATATGGGCAAAAGAGAACGAAGACGAATAGCTATAGCCAGGCCGGCGCGCGAGTGCGGAGAGGCAAGGGATGTTGAAATTACGGTGGAATTAAGGAGGGGAAAGTGTAATAGGAAATTACACGTGTGCAGAGTTTACTTGAAGCCTGCGGGAGTGATGGAGGGTTAACAATTAAGTGCTTTCTCCATCATGTACTTATATTCTCTTCGATCTGAATAAGAAATTATTCTTGACACGGTGTATTCATTTTTATAATAAAGATAAAAAGTAGGAATAACAATATTCTGCAAGGTTGTTGGAAATGCTTTTCAAAACTGTTCCATAAATTATTAGGGGAAATATATACAGTAGTTACAATATTAGCAATTTCGCAATTACATTAACCATGAAAACCAACTTCAATTGAAATTATCAATTGAATAGTTGTGCGTCGCATATTTAGGTAAAAAGCAACGTATGGCACTAGGGCGACAGAGCAGAGAAGGGCAAACTGTGACACGACTAACTGAATAATGAAAATGTTTCTCGTGGCGCACCCGTGATTTCCGCGCGCAATTCGAGCATTTACCGGATCAAGCATTTAACGCCTCCTTGCCGCTTGCTTTTCCGCCGAGACGTTTATAACCGTTCCGCGGACGCCCACGGGAGGAGCCGGCTGATGCACGCCACGCGCGTGCACTGCGCTACTGCTGCTATATCCTCGTTACTTTCGATCGCGGAAAGCGCAGCTCGCTGCGGATGTTTCCTTCTGATAAAAATAACAATGTATTGCTTTTTTCCAAAACAAACGTAGTCCGATAAAGCTTTTTCTCCATTTGTAGATTAAATGGAAAAAAGGGGGCGGGCATGTTTATTTAGATTGCATGCGTTATATTGTTCATAACAGTCGTTTTATTTAAAGAACATATCTAATCAAGTGCAGTTTATAGTGATGAAGTGTTCACGAGTAAAGTGGAATAATTTTTTGTGCATTTAATTATTTTTCATTATTTTAAGTGGATTTGTGAATTATAGTGATCAAAAATATGATAAGGTTTATTAATTTAGTCTAAACTAACAGTCTTTAAATTAAAAGGAACCTTATATATAGCTGGAAGAATAATGGCTATTTCTCGACTTCAAGGATACAACAGAATTATAGGTGGGTGGTATATAATAAATAACAACACCGACTAATTTATTTTAAAAGGAGCTTTCAAAGCGAACGTATATTTTTAACAGACGAACATCGATTTTCAGGCCTCTTATTAAAACTGGCGATAAATTAAGCGCGATTCGCCATTTGTTATTTGTTGTTATTATTATTATTATTATATTAATATTTGATTATAAACGCAGAGTATGCAATTAATTAGCCTGCACATATGTTATAACCGTCAAATAGCCGAGAAATGCACTACTATGACGTTCATATATTTTAAACTGTACTTTATATTTTAACGCATAAAAATATTGACATTATTTTCTTATATTAACTACGTAAATTAACAATTAAAGATATATTTTTATCGTTCGTGCCAAAATAAACGCGGTTATTCGAGATATTCTGGTGTAGCATAATATACAGTAGTAAAAGAGTGGATTAAGCGTAGCTGCAACGCCTGCGTTAATCATATGAGAGAGCTGTTCATCATACGGTCTCACTGAAGGTGCTTACACGATAAAAGCGTCACATAACTCTTTTCTACGAATTCCACTTTGTCGGAGCATTCTTATAGATAAAACAAAAATTAAGCTTCTAAATAATACTCGTTAATCTTCAAAAATGTCCTGCAATAAAATAAAATATCTCTCGCTTCTTTCTAAACTAAAGAAAAATATTTATCCACTTTTTAATCCTTTCCATAAGCGCTTCTTTTTACCCCATCTTCCATTGCATCAAGATGCACCACACAGGATCAATTAGCCGATAACGAGGCCTGCGTACTCGAAACCACTGCTGTACAGCCGACCGACAAAATTAGCGTAGAAAAAGAACGGCTGATAAAAAGCGAGACAGCGAATCAAGTCGATCGTGCAGCGAGCGGATTTGCGGCGGCAGCGGCGACGGCGGCGCACGTGTAGGACCTTGATTATTTAACGATCCTTCATTGAGCCGCCGCGCGTAGGATTGAGTGGACGACGACATCCGTCTCGAGTGCCGGCAGCGCGCCGCTTCTCTTATGTACCCCCGCGCGTTCTCTCTCTCTCTCTCTCTCTCTCTCTCTCTCTCTCTCTCTCTCTCTCTCTCTCTCTCTCTCTCTCTCTCTCTCTCTCTCTCTCTCTCTCTCTCTGTCATTAGGGGCGAGTAAGCCGTTCGACGAAAAGAGAGCTTTTAGCTGAGCTTTTCTCGCGATCGGGAGAAGGGCTCATCGGATTCCGGGAAGTGAACGACAGATTGAAACATTGAATTAGCCGAGGAAAGTGGAGATTGCATTGGAGCTTTGGCTGAATAGTAATACTTGGAGATTGTGGTGTGTGGTTATAGTTTAACTATTTGGGTTACACAGGTATAGGTTCATACTGTAAAAATTTCAAAATCTATATTGTTTTATTTTACGAAGGTAAGAAACAATTACAGATTATTCCATGTGATCATGAGAAATAGAAATGCAATCACTATTTTTTCTCCTCTTGAATAATTTTACAAAGAGAGTTGAGAAAGTTTCGAAATTATCCAGCTAAACAAGCTTTAATTGGAATCGAAACAATATATCTAAAAAATATTAATAAACAGTTTCAACTCATTAAAGCTATTGCTGTAATGAAAAAAGAGAACATTCCCAAACGTGCCTATATGTGAATGTCGGCACGTATATGATGCACATTCGCGTGTGTCCCTACGACGTACGCTTCGCACACGATTTTCTCTCCCCACTCTTCGTTTCTCCGTCTGCAATTAGAAACCTGCATAGCGAACGTTGCACCGCCTTGACTTTGCAGCTCTTGTACTCTCATTCGCGTGGTGCATCTACTTAGATATGTACGAATACATAACAGTTTTAGGCAAGGTTTTCACAACTTCTCATTGGTGTAGAAATTGTATGCAATGGCTTTTTGAAATTCCTTTCCGGTCTAATGAAGTAACTTTAATACTATCTGTTTGTGGATATTAGGAATAATTCCGGCGACTTATGGTAATCGCAAATACTGGCAAATTTTTTATTAATATTCCTCATTGTTAGATGGTAATAAAAAAAAAACGGTAATTTTCAGACGACTAGAAATAAGAAGATTTCTTTATGATTATCTATCTGATTAATAATTCAGCGTATTGAACGCACGAATAATAAGATGTTGGCTTAATTCCCAAACATCAGACCTGAATAGCAAGAAATTTCACAGGAGATGATTAAAACGTTTATCTTCACTAACATTACTCATCAGAACTATTCTTATTCTGCTTTAACGAGTGTTGAGTTATATACATGATTAAATAACAAAGTATTAGAATAATTACGATGAGTCACAGCCAGCTTCCAGGCGATAAGCATTTTATCGCGCGGCTTATAAAGCTGCTCGTGGTGCAGAAACAGAGGTAACGATTCGTTGTAACGATTTTTGTATACTACCTGGAATAAAAGAGCTTACTGATGCTGATCTGGTTTATTTATAACGAAAAGTACATTAGCATAAAAGTAACTCTTCAAAATACGGTTTACTGTTTTCAAAAACATTGTATGTTATAATTAAAACATAATTTGTTTGGATATTTCGTAATTCTAATTTTTAAAAAGTTGTTCTTATTGGGGCGCCATCCCAATAAATAATACAGAAATAATTATGTAAATAATTACGGGTTTTCCAAGAATACTATTTAAACATTATATCCGAGCTTTATGTCTTAGAATGCAATAAATGTATGAAGATTTATAACTGATAAATATATTTTCTTTTCTATTCTAACTCTATCAGTATTGCAGTACGAATAAAATGTCTTGACAGTCTAAATGATTACTAGACGCGAAATTTTCCACACGTATTACCGCATCGCAAAAACCGACGTTTCACCTCAACACTCGAACCTATGCAACATAATCACATGAAACACCTTACGCCACGTCGCCTGAAAAAACCACAAACTGACGAAAGTTAGAATCATCATCACCATCCACACAAATCCACGCAATTACTAGCAGGTAGTTGCAAAAGGACAATAATCTTACGATGCGTGAGTCGTTCACCTATACAGTACACCGACGACCATACGAAAGAACACCTCCTTCTTGACGAGAGAGGTGAGCATGTGTGACGTACAGAGGTCGCGCCTTTGTATAGCTACTGAAAGGAAAACCATCGAGAGCGTTAAGCGAGCTTGATTGAGAGCACGAGGCGGCCGGCGAAAAGCCGCTGAAGGCGGCCAGAAGTGTCACGAGGTGATTTATCGAGGGCCGGATATGGTGGTTGATCGTTTCGAGTTGTGGGATTTCGCTTGACTTGGGTAAAGGTAGATTTTGGACGAGAGATTTAGAATTTATCAGAGGATTCTGCCTGGCTTTCAAGCCGGACGATTGAGAAGTATACATTTTTATTTTGTTTTTGAATACAAATGTTCTACTAGTTGAGCATCTACATCTTCTTCGAATGACAATTATGTATCCTGAAATGAAAATAGGCGCACGATAGTTGACCTAAATAAAGAATGTTCAATTAACGATCTACAATCTGTGGTTCAAGGTTAGATGAACATGACTGGTGTTTTCAATTGTTTTATTTCTTCTTGATCACTTTAACAATGCCGAGGCTCGGAACGAAAATTCCTTTTAAATTTTCCTTTACCCAACAGCTACGCAATATAGAAGTGCTGTGAGCTACGACGTACTACGCAGCTATCGTAAATCGCAGCGCCTCTGTTTATATATAGGGAATCACTCTCTTGAATTTACGGAGCACTATATAAATTTACGGGTAAAGCTATCGAAGGAACGTTAGCTGTAATTTACAAGCCAAGTAATAACAACAAAAATCCCAACGTCGTGTGCTACGATGAAAATAAGGATTCTTGACTCGTGTAAGAATTTTAGTCTCAGCTGGTAACACCGTGGTGGAAATCCTGCAAAGCCAGGCATTTCAAGCTCTAAGCGCGTGTATAATTGGTGGCGCGGTGGCGCACAATAGCAAATGGCCCTAAAACATGGCCGAGTCTCGTAAGTTTTATTTCATCACTCGAGAGAAAATCTCAGCAGAGCGCAAATCTCGTAAAATGAAATGCAGAATAAATTCTAACACAAACAAATATAACGAATAATGTTTTGTAATGCTTAATATTGTGCCTTTTCTTGAAAATGTTTGAAATACTTCATTACTGAATGAAACTCGAGTTTAGAGTATTTATGGAAAAGTCAAATACTGGATTTGCAATTTGAGTGCCATAAATGAATAGCATATGAAAGAAAATCGCCCGTAAGATTTCCATGATGTAGACTATCTTTAAAGTATTTTTTTTCGATTTAAATGAAAACTGATTGTACGACACAGTGACATTGGTAAAATAATTGACTTTACAATATAAATTCTGAGCGAGTTCAGTAAATGAAGTATTAATACTTCAAAACTTGGATGGCAATGCATGAAGTGTAATTGCTTCTTCATATATAAATCAAATATATAATTCTATTAATGACATTTACTTGTGTTAGTTATAAGCTATACATCTGAAGTAGAAGTTTCATAGAATAACAGCTGATAAATTGTAAGACTAATGTTTAAAATCTTACTGCAAAATCCGTTCTATGTACTTCTATTAAATGTCAATAGAATCAATTGAGCATGATTGCTACTGAGACATGAATATTCATACAGAACCACTGCTTCGTAATCAAATAAGACTTAACGCAGCCGTTGATCACAAACTACATAATTCAACGCATCATACGCAGTGTTTCTGTATTTCCACCCATAAAACATCAGACTATTCGCTCCTATGCGCAGCTTCACGCCCTAAAGGAGCCATCGTAATGCTTTTTTTCTTTTCAACGAGCCAACGAATTTACGAGCACGTCGCAGTCGCGCAGCTAAGAGACCTTCGTCGTTTATTGTTCGCTTTATTGTAGCTGTGCTCTCAAAGAGAAGTCGATTTCTGCCTGATGCGCTACTTTCACGAGATGACTGTTGAGACCCTTATTTTAATTAAATATATAAAAGCTTCCTGTATTTTAATCTCTTTTAATTAAATCAAAGGAATCAGCATATTAGAGAAATGAAAATCTTCAATTAGAAAGTTAATGAAAACAAATCCTAAATATGCATGGGATAGAAATAAAATTACGTACTATAGAATAATAAGAGAATATTTGGTCGATCTAATCGAAATTCCTTTCCAATAATTATTGTGCACAAAACTTATAAACTTTAAAAATTATCCCATGATTTATCTCAGGAGTTTATAATATTATTATTACTTCATATCAAGTTGAATTATTGAACTCTTATGAAATATAATCACAGTTCATACTTAAGAGATTATTAAGTAAAAAAAATGTTTCATCAATGAAAAATAAATCATTTAAGCTTCACAATCGTAAAAAGCATTCGGCATTTCGAAAGCTTAATTAATTACCTTAGCAACAATATCATCATAAATTAATTTTGGTCTCGAAATTCTCAAACATATCGCGGACCTCGCATCGTTGCACGCGTTTCCACAACATGTGGCAATGACAGTAATTAACAAGACATAAAGTACTATTCTTATAATTGTATTAAAATTGCATTATTAATTGAAAAAAAGTATTAAAATAACTAAAAAAATTATTATTTATAAGGTAACTTAAAATAATTATTTTGCTTAATTATTCAAAACGAACTATTTCTAAAACTTTTACTATAAGTTCGGGCAAAAAAACTTTTACTTCTAATTGCGTGTTCGATTTTTAAAATCGTGAATACAGTAGCAAAACTGATTTAAAAATATGGTTGAACATTTTATCATTTATATCAACTCAAGCTATACCCGCATACATGAAAAATCACGTGAAAACCATAAAATTTGGGAAACATAAAAAAAAAAAGAAATTTTCGTCGAGCCGCAATCTAAACGGGTCACAAAGGGGTGTTGCAAAGACGTCGGGTCAGAACGACACTAAGCAGAGGCAGCACGCAGAGTTTTGGTGGGCGTATGCCGATAGGGGAATCGCCTCGCCTCTTTCAGATTCCACGCTCAGTAACACACGCTGCACGCAGCCGGGTCGATAATAAAAGCCCGGTGCGTTTTGCTCGAAAATACAAGATAGCGTTCGGGGAATCGAGAGAGAATTTTTAGAAGTTCTTTTTTTCTGTCAACGTTATCGGCTGAAACTTTGCGTAAACAGATGCATAAAGGTGTGATTAGATGAAGCGCGCGGACTGTTGGTCTCTTTCTCGAGATAATGAACTGTCAATTTTAAATATTTTTCATTCGGCGAGGCGTTTAGTTACGTAATTACGTTTTGACATAATATTGATCATGTTTTATGTATATAGCTATGTTTTATCTCCCTAAAATTTACATAAACAAAATACACGATTCAATACAGCCTCTTTAAATTATTCGAATCGCGGTATATACCCTAGAACCCGACACCATCGCCGACCATATTTCCAGAACAGCGCGACATAATTCACCCGCGGGGCGTAAAAAAGGTGCGATTCTCTCTCGGATCTCGCAAAAAGAGAGTCCCTTCGCGCCCCCTCCCGCGGCTTGGAAAAACGAGACCAGATAAGCTACACAACGAAGAGAGTCGCGTCTCCGAGCGAGAGAAGATGAAAAGGCCGCGATAGCATCCCGCATAAAACACTGCGCTAGGGAGCGGAATGAAAGGAGCGCACGGGGAAAAGGGAAGTTCGCCGCAAAGTATACCTTTGTGTGCAACGACACTCGCTCGCGGTGCATAGATATCTCCGAGGTGTGATAATAGTTGGATATATCTGAATGTGTCGAATATATAATATATGTGGAATTGGACAACGAATGCCTTTGGAGTATGAGAGATGGAAGGGACTTTTGTGCTGTGGGATAAAGGGGGGGGGGGCGAATATATGCAAAGCCATATTCGTCGCGTTAAAACATTAATTACGCACTTCTGAAGGGTGTGCGACTGTAACGAGCGTCGTAAACAGGTTATATGGGGGGGCCCTTTATTGTCTTTATTTTCTTTTGTTTAAAAAGGCACCGACAGCAATTTCAGAATGATTTATGTGTGGACTGGAGGATTAAATTTAAAAAGCTATAGTATTGATGCCGCGAACGCGTTCACTCCCTTTTTGTTGTTATTGAAATGTTATATAACCCCATTTAAATTTAAAAACAAATATGTAACATGAAGTTACATTTATTTGTTGAAAATACTAGACTAATCGTCGCACTAAAATAAACACATTAATCAATAGTTGTACAACGTAATATGTTGACGGAGAGATAACAAAGATATAAATTTTTTTTTCTCGTATGGTTAAAGGCATTCCAGTTTCTTATCAAGCACCCTACCTAGAACGAATACGAAGGTGCGCCTAGAAAAGTGCAGGGGCAGGGGGATAAGAGAAGAGAGTATAACAAAAAGTAGGAAAGGAAGAGAGGCGAGAGAGTAGCCTATCCCAGCGGCGAGTCACGACCTCGGGCCGACGACCACGCGGACGAGAAGAGGTTCAACCACATTCTTATGCACCCCCACGGTGTGTGCGAGAAAGCGAGCGAGCAAGAGAGAGAGAGAGAGAGTAAGGGAATTTATTCCGCAGAGTTAAAGCGCCAGTCAACTGCGACGAAGAACAAGCGAGAGAAAGAGCCTTTCCCCCCTGCACACTCGTCCTTTGGAATTACATTTCGCGAACAAGACTAGCGAGAAAAGCTACGAGAACCCCCTCGTAGCTTGTATTCCACCGACGATCTACACGAGTTTTTTTACCCTTGATTACAAGTGTATACTCGGGCCGGCTTGTGTTACGAAGTTTCCCGGAATTGTTTATCTCGGTGTATACCTAGAGTTCTAGAAAGGGTAGAAAAGTAAATTGGAAAAAAAAGAAGAGGACGCGGTTGAAATTATCAATAAAATAAAATAACAAATCGTTAATCGCCCCCAACATTTCCTACGCTTAAAGCTCAAATAAACGATCAATAGACATCTGGAGAAGACACTTGTCCTATACCAGATTTCTCGATAAATCCACGAGTCAATGTATCATCAAAGTCCATCATCATTTACCATCGTCCATCTCCGTTCTTTCAATCTCGCGCCAACGCGAAAGGTCTGACTTATCTCGACGCGCCGGAGGAGATGCAGCGAGAGCAAACTGCTGCAGGCTGCACTCGAGGCGAAAAGATCCCTCCGGTACTTGTCGGTTCGGTTTCGCACGCTCGCTCGCTCACACCTCGTCGTTGATGGAGGACTAGTGTTACGATTCACTGTGTGTACGTACAGAATGTATACTGCAATGGGTCGAGTGTAAAATTGGCTGGGAAAAAGGCCTTAGCTGTAGCGGTGGTTTTTCAACGAAATTAAAATATGGGTCACTGTGTTATAATTCAAAAATATAAGTCATAAATTACAGACAGAAAAGGAAGAATACTGATCGACTGCTCGTCCCAGCGTCGTCATCAAATCGACCAAGAAAATCACCGAAGTTTGCATAGACACAGTAGTAGACAACGTGAGAGAGAGAGAGAAAGAGCATTCGTCGCGTTGAACCAGAAACGTTCGCGCGATCGATAACCAGATTCCACGACGGCCCTATACTGCTCCTCTCCTAGAAAACTGGCATCCAAGTGCCGGCCTACTTCGAGTGCCGGTGTACTTAAGGGCGGCGACGCATCGCTCGCACGCGAGAGAGAAGACACTTGCGGCTCGCCGCGATGATGAAATCAAGTTCCATAACACTCAACTCGGCCATGGTCGAGTGAGCGAGAGAGAGAGATGCATCTATATACCCGCCGGAAAACTTTTGCGCCAGAACACACACACACATGCGCCACTCGAGAGGCTCTTGAGAGAGTGCGTTTGAAGTTCGCACGGCCGGTGGTTGTGTATGTGTACGTAAGATTCGCTTTCACGCGTTTAATTAGAATTCTTTTTTTTTCCTTTTTCTTTCGGGGTAATTGTGGTTGCGCAACGCGAGTCGAGGAGGAGGCGACGTTCAATTATAGCTGTGTGAGTTTTTGATTGCATTGTGTTTTGTTTTTGCGAAGAATATATAGTGAGCGGGTTCGGGGAATAGAGTGACTCTGCGTTTAATTGATTTCGTTGTTTGCTGTTTGGGTATGTGCAGAGACGGGTAATATAGACTTCGCAAGTGTTTCATTAATTAAAGAAGGGAAACTGGAGATATTGACATTTATAACGTTTACTTTTGAAGCTCAAAAATCTAACATCCTCTTTTCTATACAAAAAGTTAATCATTCGCAAATTAACACTTTCAGGGCGGCTAATGCACAAGACAGTGTTTATAATATATCAAACTTTAAATTAAAATTTTAATAAAACATAAATGTATGTTACTTCAATTTTCTAAGATATTTAAAAAATACAACAGTCAACCGTAAGAATATTTTTGTTTGACAAGCGTTTATATATGTATCAGTAAGTACATATTCCAGAAACAACAACCACCATATCGCCCATTTCGCACAACACCGTCGCCTACAGCTATTTCTCCACACAAAACAATGACCCCACATCAGCATGAGCGATCCCCGGCGAGTTTCGCTTTCTGCCGCGCGCGTAATCGAAAGCATCGAGGCCGCGCGAGGTGAGAGAGAGAGAGAGAGAGAAAAAAGGAAAAATAGTAATATAAAAGATAGAGCGGCCGCGCGCGCGCGCTATAATGCCAGCACGCTGCCGCGACGGCAACTTCCTCTTTCACGCTGGGAATGCACTAATGGCTAACGGCGGAGAGAAAGCCGCTGTAGTACAGTTGCGCTCGTCTTCGCGTCTACTATATATATGAGGATGCGGCGACGGTGCGCTCGCGCAGGAATTTTCTGCCGCAGATGTAAGTACGCTATGTCGGGGTCGCGCCGTGGCGGTTCGCGCGATAGGTGTTGCGAAGGATTATTATACTCGTTGTTGCTGGAAAAGGTTTGCTCTGGGTATATTTTGCTTTATGTAGTTTTTTTTTTATTTATGTAGAAGTTGTTTATCCATTTGTAAAAGAACCAACGCGATAAATCTCGCATTGAAAGTATTAACTCTTTTATTCGCGCTCTGATTGGTCAATTTTCTAAAAAATTTAGCCTAGTTTACGTTACTTGTATATGTAAATTCATGTGAGGTTCAAGGTTTAAATACGCACGACCACGTACGCGCTACATGCTCGAAAATTCGCTAGTGTATTTTGTTAATCAAGTATAGTTTTTGGTCTCTCTTATTTCTCTGTTAAGTTAATCAAATTCGTAAATGTAAAAGTTTTGATTTACGTATAAAAATGTCCAAAAGTTACTGTATCGCAGAGTACACTAGCTGTTATTGATACCTGCACGTGCAAATACACTGCGGCAATAAATGTCTAATATGTTAAACACATGCAGAATACAATAGTTTTGGTGACTTATTCTCCATAATTGCGTTACGCAATTTTCGTATATACGGCCCTCTAAACATGTGCACATACACACACGCGTGTGTACTATATTACAGACAAAAAAAAAAGCACGTGTGCGCTTTCGTAATCGAAATGCATTGTCCCCACGGTCGCTGCGCTGCTGTTAAGGCCTTCGCGGGTCGCTGAGAATTGATCATAATTATTTTTTTTATTGTTGGACGGGGGTGACCCGTGAACCGCCAACCTCCTTGCTATATAAATTTGCATTAAACAATGGACAGCTTTGTGGGAAGTAACTGTATAGTCCTTTTCAACGGGGATTTTCATTCGAGATAATTACAATTAGTAAATACAATCTTTTATTCTTATATACAAAATGTATAGTTGAGAAACGGCTCTATGGGATATTGCTTGTGTAAACTTGATTTTCAATAATTGTTTGCTCACGTGAAACAAAAGGTATAAAGATTTACATTCGATATTCAACTATTGATATTCACATATTGACAATTCCGAACAAATAAATGTTATCCTGGTAATACGGCAAAAAAAAATATTTAAAAAATGATAAACTAAGATGGTAAGTAGGTCATTCTACTTCAAACGTGCTTAGAATGCATATATAAGGAATTTGTTCGTTTTATAAACTTTTTCAACATCACGTGTATTTCATGAATGACAGCTTCATTTTTGTAGCGAGTAACATAAAGTATACATCAATGTTATAGATACAAGTAAATATTAAAGAAATGGAATTGAGGTATAACTTGAACATTGATTTACGTTCAAAATGAAATCACGACATCCTTGTGCATCCATATAAATTCATCCATTAGAAATCTAGTAGAACATAGCGCCAGTATTCGAAAATTCAAAGCTGAGAAATTCAATTTTTAAATTCAATAAATTCCCTGGAAAAAAGGTGAGTTACGCTCTTATGAACTTCCTCGTGCAACTTAACGCACGAGCGAACAAAATCGTTTGCTAAATACGATGACATTCCTCACTGCTCGTGCGAACCAATTAAGCCTCCGGGTGGGCGACATATAACTTCGCAATCACGCGTGCAAACTCAGCGTTCGCTAAATAATTTTCGATAGCCAGGCGTTGCACGCATGCGCTTTCACGAACGCGCGCCTCTTGCGCAAGCTTTCGTAAGACTTGAATCATATATATATATGACAGTAGCGCATCCGAAATCGCGCTGAAAAGAGGTGCGATGGAGGCGATGGCATCTCGTTCTTATATATACAATTGATATAATTAAAACGACCTCAGCTTCTATTCTTTCATGTGTATGTGTGTGTACGCGACGTTGACTAAAGAGCCGACTGTCTACCGCGAGATGACACAGTAGATCTGTGCTGTGTGGTCAAATCACTGTCACAGTTCTTTCTCTCTAGCCTTTTAACCTCCCGTTGAGTAGCTCTAATTATTATTTTGTGCCGTTGACTTCTTCCAGCGCGCACGCGACAACACCAGACGGCTTTTGTGTGTGTGTGCGTTTTTTTTTCACTCTCTCGTGTCACCGCGTGCGCGCACGTGGAGGTTATTTTTAGGTGTCACATATGTGCTGTCGTGTATTTTCGCTCTCGAACGCTTCGTGTGTCATTTAAATATAGGGGAGAGAAGAATTGTCCTCCGTATATGAATGGATCAAAATTTGTGATATATTATTCATATACATTGTTTTATGCTGGCGCAGTTTCATTTAAATTTAGAACGCGCGGACGAATAAGGTATTAGAGCGTAAATTTATGAATGTATAAATAAGGCAGATGCCTTGGTTATTTATTCGCAGTCTATCAAAAAACGAGGGCTTCAGATGCATAATTAAGCATGCCGTGCTTCAAATGAAATGTACCGAGGTAATAACTTTATTATCCTTCCTTTATTCATTCATCATTTCGTATTCCAGCGCTCTAGAACAAGTGAGCTACATAAAATCTTATCGTCCACGTATATATTGTACTCTATGAAAAATCGAATATGAATCTCAGCATTAGTCACTGTCATTTGCAAAAATTTTTCGAAACTCTCGCTCCCAGTTGCTTACGCAACTACTCTCCTCGTATAATTAGAGCTAAAGCGGAAAAACGAAAAAAAGGATAACGTTCGGAAAGTAATTCCTTTCGAGCACGCACGCAAAGCGCGCCGTTATGTATATATACGCGCGGAGTATAAGGTGCTTTCTAGCGTAACGATTCGCTCACGCTAGAAACGCCATTAATGACAAAAAGAGAGCGAATATAAGAGAGGAAAGAAAAAAGAAAATTATATACGACCAACTCTCCCTCTCGCATCTATATCTCTTTCTCATGTATGTGTGTATACGTACGCGCGCTGATAAAACGCATTTCCGCGCATTGTTGAAACGCGCGGCAGAAAAGGACTACGCAGACGGTTTCTCTTTCTCTCTTGTCTCCTGGGAGGTTCTCGAACCGCGCCCATAAGCGCCGACAGACATGTGTAGTATATATGCGCGTGTGTGTGTGTGTGTGTGTGCGCGCGCACGGCGCTCTTCTCCCGACGGAATAATTAGAGGAAAATTTTCAGCTACGATGATGGGGGGGGGGGGGGGATATGCACAGGGAAGTTTCGTGGTTATAGCGAATTTTTAGTTGAACTGCTGATAAATTTTCCGTTGGCGGGGAAAATGGTAAAGTTTGGTAAACGAGTTTAGGGTAGACGAGAGCAATTTCGTAAACGTGCTACGTACGGTATAATCTAACTTTGTTCTAGCCGCACTAAATAATTAGATGCAGAATTTTGCCGTTATAAAGGTTACATAAAATGTTTGCTCGTACAATAAAGTAATAACACAACTGATATCTCATTTGAAACGTTCATCACGAAAATTTCCCTAAACAATTAAAATCCAACGTCGCATATATGTATACCGTAACTTTCGAGTATAAATCACCGCCTGCACACGTTCGCGCCAAACTCACAGCCACGCGTGAATAAATTTTCGCGACTGCCTCTGTGCCACCTACTCCAAAGACCGCATACCACAAAGCGTCTAACGCTCACGCCCGCGCGCCCACGAAAACCGCCTCCTTTCTGTCCTCTCTTCTTCTTTTTTTTGTTCGCTCTTGCCTCTGCATTCATACGATATATATACCGTTATACAGGCGTCGGCTGCGCACGCGCTATCTCCAAAAACAGGATTCTGCGCAGCGTGTATACATATATACAGCCTCGCAGCGCGGTGAAGAAGAATTCGCCATACGGAGATTTGAATTTGTTTTCGCAGTTGGCGCGTGCCGCAGCCTATAGCGCGCCTCTTTCTCTCTCTCTTTCTCTCTTTTGTGTTGTTAGCATGAGAGCGCGGGAGAACGTGCGCGCGCGAGCGTTGGTTAGGTTTAAATATTCATTGCAGGTGAACGGACGCGCGGGCAACGGTCGCGCGCTTGGGCTTTTTACACCGTGGCGCGCCTCATGGTGAGTCAGGTTGATCCCGCGCGCGGTTATACGACCTTGCGTACATTGATATTAATGTCGTTTAAAATCAAAGGAAATTCTCGCGTGTGAATCATGGATTAGAAGGGTTTGAATATATATTTTTTTGTTTTTACTGTTGTACTAAAAGTTTCGATATTATTCGTTAAATTTTCACTATTTGATATAACATCTCTCAATATGAATTTCCGTTATATTTTATCGCTATGGTTGTGTAAGTGGCTTCATTTAGTGTTTTAATGTTGAGCGAATTTTCAGCGAAGTCCAATGAAAATTACATATTTTCGTGGAAAATTTAAGTTATCCAATATAAATTACCGAGAATGAATAAAAACGCTTTAAAAGCGTGATCAAAATTTATCATTCTTGTAAGCGAAGATTCCAAATTATGCAAAGCGAAAAAAAAATTTCGTTTCATAACAGGGCACGTCAAACAAAATTTTAAATATATACGATTAGTATAAAATAGTATTACTTTTATATAGCCTGTGCCAAAATAGACTGTTATTTATGTTCTAGTTTTTATATACGTAGTAAAATTTATTAACTGGAATGCGTTTTTTAGTTGTATAAGATTTTCATTCCGATTTGCTGTCGTACTATGAGGATATAAATTCCGAGTCGGCAACCTTCACCTCCTTTTTTGCTGCGATTATATCTTGTAACGTCGTCGGCGTCTGCACAGCCACATGTACCGCCAAATCATCGAAAAACTCTATTAGCACAATTAAATCTCTTCTAGAAATAGAATGTCAACAAAATCAACTTTAAAATTAAATTTATTTTTAATGAATTTTTATTCTGTATAACAAGCACCAAAATGTTTGTTACCCGAAGATTTTTATAAAGAGTGCATGTCAAAGTATTAAAATAAATATTATTTTCCATGTAAATTATAGTAACGTTAAAAGCCCTCCGTCAAAATGAAATTGAGTAAAAAGCTTTTTCGAGTTTGACAGGTAAAGTTTAATTGAATGAAATATTAATATTGTATTACTCAAATATGCGTAATTTTATATTTTTCATAGCGTGAATTGCTTAATGCAATAACGTAGTTATCAATGACAAAGAAGCAATGAATATTCAAACGAATACCTTTCAACAAGCTTTTAATTGAAATCCTCAAAATGAATGCAAATTCATTCATATACGAAAAATCCCGTAACCATGAAAAGATTTCCGAACGTATTACGCTTAAACCCTGTAACGACTACCAGCTCCGAGCATTCTAACACAATTCTTTTTACATTCCCTTGTTCAAGCTAACTGCACTCTACGGCAGCCAGCTCGAATCTCACCCGGCAAATACCTCTCTCGACTATTGGCAAATACATAGTCCCATAAAAATTCCTCCGACGAAATCCTCCCCACTCGCACCGGCGCCGCAGTTTACGATCAGTTTTCGCGTGCGTGCGACGCGCAAAAAATCTCTGCCTCGGCGCGGAAAAACTTCGCAGGATATAGCGGGAAAAATCTCTACACGCAGTACAGCACGCGTGAGAAGGAGAAAGAGAGACAAGCGCGCGTCGGTCGCTCGCCTCGCTCGCACGCGGAAGCTCGTCCCACTATATACTTCGTCGCTGCTGCGCCGCCGCCGCCGGCCGGCGAAAGAGAGGAGGAGAGGAGAGATAAAAATCGCGGCTCGCCGAAGCGGAAACGAGCCGTGTTTTACGGCGCGCGCATGCGAGCACAGGACCGCGACGCTCTAAAAATATATAAACGGGTCTGTGTGTGAATATACACAGTTTTTCATCTTTTTTTTGGGATGTCGAAAAATTTCCTATCGTGAGATTTAGGTGCGTGGGTTTTTTTTCGGATGACTTGATACCTGTATTTTTGGGGGTTAGTGGAGTTGTGCTCAAGGACATATTACGCAGTGCAGTAGTTATTTAATGTAAGAGAAGTCTATAGCACACGCAAACTACAACTGCATGTCAGTTTGAAATAACAGTTTCAAAATACGAATATATATATGGAAGTCTAATTAAGATCTATTACGTTGTTAGTCATTGGCTATATAATTTGTTCTTCGCTATAATTAAGTCAATAATATTCGGTATTATTAACGTAGAGTCAAAATTGCTGAAAGAATTAAGAGAAGTTTTAATTATTATGCTTTTTGAATTTATAGATATATAAATAGAATTATAAACAACAGTGTGATTTAACGATTTGGTGACGCCATGTGTAGCTTATTATAATTACATGGGATGTATTGTACAACGAAAGCATAAAAGATTAAACTATTTCTCTGAATTTAGGAGATCATTTTACATTTAGTGAGAAAACAAACTGTATGATAATTGTAAATATTATAATTTTATTATGGTAGAACTTTACTGTTACTTTGTTTTAATACTTTTTGGATTGAATTAATCCACATTGCTGCATAACATTAATTAACTTTGATGGATGGCCCAATTACGAACAATACGATTAAAATATATAATTATAAGTGAGATATTCAGCTATAGTACTAATTTTACAATTACTTACATAACAATTTGGAAGAGTAAAGTATAGAACGAAGTTTGGAACAGTATAGTATACTGTTCAAATGTAATAACCGTACCAATAATATATGTAAATTAATATTTAACTGCTGTATATATAAAATAAAACTTAAAATTATGCATACAATTATCCCATTACAAAGAGACTACGATCAAACCTCACGCGCCAATATAAATTCTAAACAAAAGTCCAACTGAGAAATAGAATACTCAGAAATACTGCGCACTCCCCACTTAATAAACACTCAAATTAATTAATAAGTCGAAACGAGCGATTAAAATCCGAGTCGCAGCATCCACGCCCCACCGATATTAATAAAGAGGATCTCGAAGTAACGAATTTTGTGAAGAGGGTCGCCGGGAAAGTGGACTCGGCAACGTCGGCCTCCACTCCCGTTGCCGGCAAACCAAGAAGGCGGAAAAGCGGGAGCCAATCGATACGCGCCAAGGTCTCTTAGTTCCTCTCTTTTCCCTTTGTCGCAGCTAAACTGAATTTTCCCTCGCTCTTTTTTTTTATTCGTACGGTATAGGAGGAACGCCCGTAGATTCGGTTTGAGTGAATTCGTTCGAACGAGAGTGGCCGTTTGATACGCTGCGCCGATGAGATTTCCCTTTGTTTCTGAATAATGAAGATAAAGGAAGAAACGGGGGAGTTCAGACGAGTGTAATGAAGTCATTCATTGAGAAAGAACCATTGACAGGAGCCACTAAGAATTGGATATGGAATTGGGTCAGCGACTTAATATATAAACATTATATTAGACAGAGTTTCCTTTATTAATTTTCAGCCTAAAATAAACAAAAAACAATGTGCAGTATCATTTTAATCATGGAAAACGATTTATTTTTTTTAATATTTACTGACACGCTTTGACCTATTTTTCTCCTCCTGGAAAATCCTTAGAGAGTCGTGACCCACATACAGCGCTTATCGATGTTATTTATCCACAAAAAGTTCCTGCTGTCAATAAACTAAAGTAACACATTATTCAGATTCCCACTTCCATACAATTTCCTTCATTACTAAGAAAATTTAATGAAACTTAATGCGTGTTCCATTAATCTCGCTGCTCCGGCTCCAGCCCTTCACAAAACACCTCTTTAATCAAACGCGTACTCTCGCGCACGTTCGAGATTGTAAAGTCGGCTATAGAAGAAGAGAAAAAGCTTCGGCTTCCATTCGACGCGTAGATAAAGGCGTATATAGGTACACGTAGTTTTCACTCCGTGTCAGAAAATCCAGGCGTCGCCTATCGATCGCCCATGACCCACGCGCGCGGCGGCACCGGGAAGGTTATTTACGTCGGGGAGAATAATCTGCTGCTGCTGCTGCTGCTTCTGCGCGCGTCTCGGCTTCTCTCTCGCGGCGCGGCCCTGGTTTCAGCAGCAGCAGTGTATTTAAGGGCTCGATGAAAAAAAAAGTAAAATTTAGATCGCGGAGGGTGTATCGACGTTGATTGACGCGCAATAAATGAGGTCTTCGGTGGGGAGTAAGTTTGGGCTGAAGTGAAATGAGAATAATTAAATGGCGTTGGTTTGAGAACGAAATTGAGGTTAATAAGCATTACAGTCTAAGTAGAGTTTGGGAACAAGATTGTATTCGTTCTTGAAGACTTTTAACTCTTATCAGATAAGCTTTCTTATCACAAAGAAATCAAACAGTATAAAGCTAAGGAAAATAAAACGATTGTATACCAAGCCTTTGCGAAATATTTCAGTCGGAAAAATTAATCTGTGAAGAATTTGATTATGTATCCTCCGTCCGATTGAACATCGAGACCGAGAGAGTTTTCTCACTAATAAACCGACAAGCCCATCTCATCAAACAAATCCCCGGCGAGTCAATTAACTTGGAATAGCCTGCCGACGAATTTGAAAAAATCGTTTTGCACCCTCCCCGGCTGATGAAAGGATAAATAATGGAAGAGGTAGCCAGTCGAGCGCATCTCCGTCGGCCCGGCGTAATTCTCGGCTCGAGTGACGAAAGCAGCTGCGAGTGACAAACTGTTATTAAATTCATGCGGTGTCTCTTATAACCCAACAGAAGTGTTGAAAAAGTGAGATGTGAGAAAAAATTTTCTCGGGGAATTACGGCTATAGTTTGACGTAAAGAATTGATGGATTCATCGAGTGTAGTTGTTCTAGTGGATTTTTAAGGTGACGAGGGATAAAGGATATTTAACGAAAAGCTAATTTTAAGGATAGATATTTACACTGCGTTACTAACAATTAACATGGTAGCAATTGAGCTCTTTGTATAGTTAAAGCTGTAATAATTTAGCTAGCGAGCGGAAGTTTTGAAAACGAATTCAAACTTTTTTCTTATTATGTTAGATAAAATGTTCTTAATAAGTGATCGAAGTGCTGATTTAAATATAATCAATTACTTTGTATAATTTCTATTTTAAATATCCTGCTCCGCTATATTCATTTTTTGATGAATTCATTCGACAGCTTCAGAAAAATTAATTAAAAAAATACCAATTTAACTGTACTCAACATTCGCATCTGCTTAAATAATTCGAGTAATTAGCAAAGGAGTACATTTCACTTAATCCTAAAATCAAATTCCACTCCGTAAACCGAGTTATCCCCGTACGCTTTTACCGCGTTTCATAATTAATCACTCGGTTTCCGTGCGAGGTATTTCCAGCGCGTTTACTGCTCGCCAGAAGTAAATGCAATTGAAATAAACGTAATTACATTGTTATACCTTCTAGAACTTTTATAAAGCATAACAATTTTCTTATTTTGTAAATAAAGTGTTTCGTGTGCATACAAAGTAGTAAAAATTGCCTTTTCCCTGCTTCTCGTCATGATTTTTGGTATCGCAAGAATGTTCTTTAAACATATAACGTAAGAGTTAGTGCGTTATAGCTGTATATTAAACTTATTATTATACAAACAAGAATAATTATATCTGAAAGATTCTTCTTTAATTGTTACTTTTAATCGAAAGGAATTTTTTGGTGCGACCTAAATTACTGCCAAAATGCTTTGTTTATTCACCGCCGCTAAATATTTGCCCTCTTAAACCGAAAACCTCAATTCCTCGTGTATAAATCAATTCCCACACTTCACTCCCCTAACCCCGCATACAGTACTAAAATTCCCGTATTCCTTATAAGATTATCCCAGACCCTCACACCTTGTTAATACCCATCAC